>CM071936.1:64144973-64351652 GCA_016081115.2 Rehmannia glutinosa
CAACACTTCATCTCCTTCGCTGTCTCCTTCTTTCATCTTGATCAGCATCTTCTTCTCTTCTTCTCTTTTTCTCGTCGTCAGCTGCCTTCTTTTTCTTCTCATATGCTTTCCTGGCAGCTTCATCTTTTCTTAATCTTTCCTGTCTCTCCTGCCATAGCTGAGTTTGTCTCTTGTTTTCTTCTTCTAATCTCTTTGCATACTCAGCGTTAGATTTAGCCACTTTTAAATTTGCCACTTGGTCAAGCCCAGCCCAGTAGATCCCTCCTTTCTTTCCTGGATCTACGTATTCAATATTCTTGGGCAGAGGCCTAGGTCTGAAGCTTCTTCCTCCACTACTGCTTCTTCCTCTACCTCTGGGCGTATACTGTACTGGGGTCTTCTTCTTTCCAGCTGAGTGACTAGCGGAGTGACCAGCAGAGTGACTGCCGGAAGTCTGCTGCCTGTCAGCTTCTTCACATAACGTGAGACCCTTTTCCCAGTACAAGTCCCAAGCTTGAGCCATGGACATATTTGCAAAATATCCTTCAGATTCGAGCGTTTTGAATTCGTCAACTGATCGTGGCTCTGTCCCGACATCTGAAATGGCATACGTGTCTCTGTCAACTGGAATGCCTCCATGTTCTTTCAAGATGTTCATCACCCTGGCATCCATTCTTCCTTCCACTTCCTTCATCCCTGCTTCAATTGCTTTTCTCTTCTCAGCCATAGATACAGCAGAGTGTTGGAGTGGCAGAGTCACGGGGAGTTTGCTGCTTATAATGTCAGCTGTGACAGGACCTTGTTGGGGGGTTTGTGCAATCATCAATGTCACATCTGCTGATCCTTCCCCCTCAACAAGTTTTCCTTTCTTCTGTTTCAAGATTTCCTCAGCTGATTTTCCCTTCTCAGCTGCTCCTTTCTTTTCAGCTTCAGATTTTGCTGCTTTAAGGTATTCCTCTTCCCCCTTTTTGGCATCATCAAAGGATAGAGGAACCCCAGGGAACATGCTGGCAAGCATGAAGTCGAGTCTTCTGATGGTTGAGTTCTGCTTCAAGTCTGCTGCGTTGTATGCAGCACGGAATTCGGATCGAGTAGCGTTGGATTCTGCTGAAATCAGCTTCATCTCAGCCATGAGAAGGCTGAATTTTCTTGTCATGTGTTCTTCCAAACGCTGTATATCATTTGTATTTTGCTCACGCAGCAGCTTGATTTCGGCAGTGTGAGCTTCATGCATATGCTCAATGTGTTCTCTCAGCTTCGTTTTTGCATCAACATTTTCAGCTCTCCACACCAGCAGCTTGTTGAACAAAGTTCTGAAGTATCTCACCTGTTCCACACGCATTGATTGCTGCTGTTGCCACCATTCCCTTATCCTGACTGTGATGCCTCTCAAGTCAGCTGTAAGGTTGGCATCTCTGTTGTCCAGGCGCATGTCCAAAGAGGCCTGATGCCTCTCCATCCGTTCAACCTCAGCAAAGAGTGCCTTGAACACTTCTCGAACTTCAGCTGATTCTTCTGTTGCAGCTGATGGCCATACAGCGTCGAAATCAAAATCGGCTGGAACAATGGTGCCTGAGTGAAAAACAGGAGGTGGTCTGTGATAGCGTGCTTGCTCATTTTCTGACTCTTCGTGGAGTTCTGGTATCTCCAGTGAGAAAGGGAAAGATTCTACAAAAGATTCATCACCGCCAACTGGGATCTGTTCGATGATGAGCGGTGCGCGTGAAGTTCTTTTGGGAATCGATCCTGCTGCAGCTTGAGGAGCCTGAGCAGTGGTCTCTTGTTGAGCTGGGTCTTGTTGTGAAGTAGACCCGGCTTGCTGAGCCTCAGCTGTCTTAACAGCTTCGTTGGTCTCAGCTGGTTTTTCCATTTCAGTAGACTGGTCCTCGGCCTTATCAGTAGCGTCATCGGACGATGATGAGATTTCCATTGGTGGCTCATCATCAAAGTTAAAAGTTTGACGAGTAGTCTTGGGATCAGACTTACTCGTGCTTGGAACACCCGCAGCTGAGTCTTTTGGATTTGTCATGGGGGATGACTCAGCTTCTTCTTCGCCTTCTGATCCCAGAAAAGTGACATCAGGGTTGTCCTGGGAATCATGAAGTGCGCTGATCTCCTTCTCAGATGGGTCGATGATAGCAGGAGGGATGTTCTCTACTGCAGCTTCTTTACCCCGGGAAGTCTCAACCTCCCGTGGGCCTTCATTACCTCCAGCAGTCTCTACTGCTGCGAGGCCTTGGTCCTCCCTTTCGACAGTGTCAGCTGTCTTAGGGTCTTCTACAGTGGCATCCATTGGAGTCTCAACCCCATGGATTGCACTTTCATCGCCCAGAGTGTTAACTCCCAGGGCTGTTCCTTCCTCGTGCCTCGATCGCATCAGCAGCGTCATTAGCCTTCAGAGCAGTTGGCACCTCACCGAGACAGTCTCAATCGTCTCGAGCTTCGTTGATGGCAACTTGATGTTCTTCTTGTGATTGTAATTTTCTTCTTCGCCTCCTTGATTCTTTGTGGAGTCATCCGCAGATCCTCCGACCTTTGCGCAGCTGGAGGAGTTTCCTCACCCTGGCGCACCACCGAGTGACTTGGAGTGGGGTCACTGTCTCCAAACTCCCGGCTGTTTGATTGATGGTTCAGCCGTTGGGGTAGGTGGTAGCACACCTTCAATAGGGTTGGCTCGACGGGGTCCCCACTATCCCGCTTTCATCGCCATTTCCTTATCGCTTCTTCCGAGTGAGTGGGGAAGTGGTAGCAAAGAATATCGCTGGTTATTTGTCGAACCACTCCCATAGGATCGATTTCACCGTGTTCGAGGACTCTCCTGGTCCCTCCATTAGTCTTTGCTCGTGAAGAATTCTTGATTCGTGCAATGCTTGTCGCATTTGCAACTCTTCCGCGGGCAAAGAAACATTCTCCTGGTTCCTCGTCACTTTCGCAGAGAAGACATCAAGGAGAGGATGTGTGTGTTCTGTGGTGCCGAGATAGGGCGGATGCTTGCCTTCTCACGTGCTTCGGCTTCTTCATTTTGCTTTGCTCTCTCCCCGTCCTTGTAGATTTGCAGGATGTCAGCAGCTTGTCTTCATCAGTCTGGCCGAGCACAAGAGTTAGTCCAAGGAAATTTAGCAGCTTCTTCTTCTTCTTCTATGAACTCAGCCGTTGAACTGTTTCCTCGACTTGCTCAACTTCCATTTTCTCCACTCACGCAGACGATTTTGGATGTCCGGGTAAGGTGGAGATAGGATCATTACATCACTATCCGCTGGGTTCTTTCTTGTGTTTCAAATTTGTGTGAGCTACAACCTGTGTCTTGGTTGCCTTCGCTGACGCTTCAAGCAGACTTGGTGTTTCATCAACTACATTTGGAGACTCTACTTCTCCAAAGTAGTCTCTCCAGTATTTGTGCTAGCTGAGTAATCGACTCATTGGTTTCTCCTGCTCGGATCGCTTGACGAAGTTTTCTTCGCCTCCTGGTTTGTACTGGGAATTTCTGGTTGAGGTGTGTCCTCTCGAGCTTGGGCGGGGGCCTTGGTGTGTTTGTTTTCGAGGAGCCGGCCGTCTTGGCTTGTCGGGGCTTCTCCTCCTTTTGACGATCGGAGAAGGCATTTGTGAGTCCTTCTCGATCCGCCGCAGGGCAGGTGACACGGCCGGCCGGGCAGTGACTCACGGGCGGGCAGGAGCATGTTTGGTTTTTTTCTTTGTCAGCAGGGCAAGCATCTTCTTGGCAGTACCGCAGGGGCTTTTCTTTCTTGGCCGAGAGGAAGAACAGATCTTCGGGGTCACTGATTCCCCTCACCGTGTCGCCTCTCTTGGCGTAAGCTCTCTTCTCGAGCGCCAGAGAGGTTTGCTCAACATCCTCTTGTTAACATGGAAAGCCTTCCCATGTCTAAGAGGGACTCCTTTCACCTCCAATAGCCGCCAATCACTGTGCCATATCCTAGGGATCCTCCAAATGTGCCATCTTCTTTGAAGGACTTGTTCCCCACGCTGGCAGTCCCGTAGATAAACTCACCCAGCTTTATCTTCTTTTCTTCGATGATTGCAGCCATCACAATCGCTTCTTTTGACAGTTGGTCAAAGTCGCCAAATTTGATGTCGATACATTTGGCAACTATGTCCAACAATTTGTGATAATCCTCCTTCAAAAGCAGCTTCTTGTTGTTTTCTTTGTATATTATTTTATCAAGAAAGTCGGACTTGGCTATTTTTCCATGCGCTACCCAAGTTTACATCGCTTCTTTAATCTCGATTTGCTCCTTCACGCCGGTAGTGAGCAATATTCACCAAATCTGGCGGTGATAGTCACCGCTTTCGTGAACAGATGACTTGATTCCTTCATCGTGAATCTCAAGATTCACGAGAATTGTGCGACCTCCTCCACATAGGTCATCGGATATTCTAGCGTTAGAAACGGTTTTAGTCCCGGACGTTTCCAACTTCCTCAAGAATTTTCTTCACCAGGGTGTCGTTGACCCTCGCTTCACCATTCCGTTTCAAATCCACCGTCGAACCGGTGTGGATTTGCTTTCCTAACTTGTTAAAGTCATAAGTTGGTGCCATTTCTCAGATTATATCAAGAAAAACTCGTAAATTGATTTGAAGGTTGATAGGTTTGAGAGTATTTTGCCTTTGCTTTTGAGAGAAAGAGATGAACAGCTTTTAGAAGTGTGAGAGAGAAACGGATTTAAAAATGGTTTAAATATGGTTTATGAAAGGACGTGCAGAGGCGGTTTTTTGAATTGTGATCGAAATCAACGGCTTGATTTCGACGCCTATTGAGCATTTCACGCCTCGTATTTAATGCGGCAAAGATTTATATCCAATCATAAGCTTGGTGTTGTTTTTATGTCCAGACACATCATCATTATGCCGACGTGTTCCTTAAAACATTCCCCGCTTAAGTCAAAACGATGCGTTTTTGTCACTTTGCTCATAAGTTATTCAGCTTATCTCTTAGCCGATTTAACTCTACTCCTGATTTTCTTAGTGACTCAAATTATCCGGTGACTTGGTGTAGTCATTTTTCCGATGATTCTTTATCGAAGCCGATTTTGCTCTTTTTCACTCCTTTTTCTGTTTCTAATTTTCTTCTTTGATTCTTCCGAGTGTGTCAACTCAATTAACCCCAACTCATGCTTGAGTTCTTCAAATCTTGACTCACATAATGGTTTTGTGAAGATGTCGGCTAGTTGTTTATCGGCTTGAGATATATTCCAAGACAATGTCCTTCTTTTCAACATGATCTCTTATGAAATGATATCCGACATCAATATGTTTTGTTCTTGAGTGCAACACAGGATTTTGAGTGATTGTAATGGCACTTGTGTTATCACACATGATTGGAATTTCTTTTTCTTCAACTTCATAGTCTCTCACCGCTTTGTCTCATCCATAGGACTTGGCACAACAATGCTCCGCAGCCTATGTATTCTCCATTTTGTGGAGGTGAGGTGGCTATTGAGTTTTGCTTTTTTGCTAAACCAGAAATTAGTCTATTTCCTAAAGCATTTGACATGTGCCACGAAGTGTTTTCCTCGTCCACTCGATCCAAAGATAATCGAGACCAATAGCCAATTAGCTTGAATCCACCTTCCTTTGGATACCATAGGCCTACTTCTTGGCTTCCTTTCAAGTATCTCAATATTCTCTTAGTCATGTCATATGGCTCTCTTTTGAGCAGATTGAAATCTTTGCACATACACCTACAAAGAAAGGTGATGTCCGCCCGCTTAGCCGTGAGATAGAGCAATGATCCAATAAGTGCTCAGATCTTGTTTGATCTGCTGTGCTTGCCATCCGCATCCATGTCCATTTTTGATCGATGTGTTCATTGGTATTTTTACGTAAGACTTTTCTTCCATACCAAACTTCTTCATTAAATCTCCGGTATATTTTGTTTGACTTATGAAGGTTCCATCCTTCATTGTTTTACTTGAAGTCCAAGGAAGAATGTCGGCTCTCCCATCATGCTCATTTCAAATTTACTTTGCATGAGGTTTGAAAATTTTTCACACAAATTTCTTTGTTGGTGGATCCAAAAATGATGTCATCCACATATATTTGAACAAGCAAAGATACTTCTTGTCTTGAATTTCAAAAGTGTTCTATCCACTTTTCCTTTGTGAATCCATTTTCGATCAGGGAATTGTGACAGGTGTCATACCATGCTCTCGGGTGCCTGTTTCAATCCATACAGGGCTTTCTTGAGTTTGTATACCTTGTCTCCAAGAGTCTTCTGCTCAAATCCTGGAGGTTGTTCAACATATACTTCTTCTTCCAATAAACCATTTAGGAATGCACTTTTACATCCATTTGATATACAATGAAATTCTTGTGAGTCGCATAGGCAAGAAACATCCTTATAGCTTCCAATCTTGCTACAGGGGCAAATGTTTTATCAAAATCTATCCCTTCTTCTTGGCAATATCCTTTGGCTACCAATCTTGCTTTGTTTCTTACCACAAATCCTTCCTCCTTCATTTTATTTCGAATACCCATTTGGTTCCAATAACATTTTGATGTATGGGTCTTTGCACTAATTCCCATACTTTATTTCTCTCAAACTCGATTCACTCTTCTTGCATAGCTTGAATCCAATGTGTGTCATCCAATGCTTGTGACACATCTTTTGGCTCTATTTGCGAGATGAAGCATGTGAACATAGCTTCTTGTTGAGTTCGATCTTGTTTTGACACCTTCTCTCATATCTCCAATGACAAGTTTCGTGGATGGTCTCTCACCATCTTACATCGAGGTTGGAGTAAGTTATGGATTCGATCGACTTGCATTTGTGTTGGTGTGGTCGCTCTCTCGTTATCACTTAGCCGCAAATATTCAATTGTTTTTGAGATTCACTATCTCATCTTCTTTTCAATTGATAACTCCAGCTTCAGCTTCAAAGATAGGGACTCTTCGTATGGTTGGATGATTCAACTTATCACCGACTCTTCAATGTCTTCTCCATTTACATTTGGCTCATCGAATACTACATGAATGGATTCCTCTATAATCATAGTTCTTTTGTTGAGTATTCTCAGTAGCTTTGCTTTCACCGAGTATCCTAAGAAGATGCCTTCATCGCCTTTAGCATCAAAAGCCTTTAGATTGTCTTTGCCATTGTTGTGGATGAAGCATTTACATCCAAATATCCTGAAATATGCAACATTTGGTTTTCTTCCACCCAGGATCTCATAGGGAGTCTTTGCCACCGTCTATTTATCATACATCTGTTTGGGTGTAGCAAGTCGTGTGTTGATTGCTTCAGCCCAAAATCTTTTTGGTAACCCCGCCGCCTAACATGGTCCTTCCGCTTTTTTGAGGGTTATGTTCTTCTTCGCAACTCCATTCCATTTTGTGGAGTCCTTGCACTGGTGATAGTTCATGACCAATACCATTCTCAATACAAGATCGAGTTATTATTCCATTGACAAACTCGGTTCCTCTATCCGATCTTATTTTGATAATGGTTTGACTCTTCTCATTTTGAATCCTCTTCATCAATTTGAGGTAGTTTTTGTAGAGTTTCTTTCTTCTTGCACATGAATATTGTCCATGTATATCTTGAGTAGTCATCTACTACCACCAAGGTGTATTTCTTTCCACTTATCTTGTTTGGTTCCATGGGCCAAATAGATCCATATGAAGTAGATGCAATATTCTTGTTGAGGATGGGCATGTCTTTTCTTTGAATGATGACTTGATTTGCTTTCCCTTCGACATGCATCACATATACTCTCCTTCTTTCAGATATCGAGTCCGGAAGTCCTTCTACAAGATGACTTCTTGCCCGCCTTGTTAATTGTTTTGAAATTCGGGTGACTCGGCTTTTTTGTGCCCGTACCAACTCGATTCACCATTTGTACTTTTTGCTAGTAGACATGTCTTTGGTGTTGCGGTTGACCAATCCACTACATACATATTTTTTCTTTTTTCTACATCCTTGCAAAGACCACTTCATTTGATTCAATTTCTTTGATTTGGCATATACCCATGTTGAATCCAACATTGTAGCCCTTGTCACAGAGCCGATCGATACTCGTAAGTTGAAGTTGAGTCCTTCAACATATGCAACATCTGTGATTTCTAATCCATTCCTCTTGATGGATCCAATGCTTTTATTTCACCAGGAGCTTCATTTCCTCCAAATATGACTTTGGCTCCTTTGACTTCCTTGAATTTTGACAGATTTCTCTTATTTCTGTCATATGTCCGGAATACCGCTATCCATGTACCAGGTTCCTTCGCATTTCATTTATTCTTGAACCCGCAATCAAGGAAATTAAGTTTTAGGTACCCATACTTGTCCGGGTCCCGAGGGGTTAGAATTGTAAGATGATCCAACCAACCTATAGCCAAATGATTTGACTCTAAGGGGTTGCCATCTATCGAGTGCCATAATCATAATTAATCCTGGCAAATTGCTTGGGGATTCTAGGTTCATACAACGTTTGTCTCTTTTGTCTCGTATGCCATATGTGTTTTAGCAATTGCCTTCCTTGGGTAATTTTGGTGTTTTTGAGTGTAGTGCCTAGGTGCATATGTGTGTGCCGATGAAAGCTCTTATACTTTTGGAATGGCCTTTCTTTGAGTTCTAGGCCTTTGCCATTTGGGCTTATATTCCATAAGTCTATGCCGATAGTTCACATTATTCCAATCACTTGGCTTGGATATTTTCTACCATTCCCATCATATGTATTTCTTTTATGGATTTTTGGGATTTTTGGTAGCTCGCTTCTTTTTACAGAGTATTTTTGTTAGGAGTTTCTTTGAGGACTCAATTTGAATCTCTTCTCGTTTGTCCTTTCAAAGACACTCAATGGCTGTTTTCCTTTCCTTTGTAACCAAGGCCGTTTGCTTAGTATTGTGTTTTGGAGTGAATGTGTGTGCAACACTTAGAGTTTTGGATTTTTCGGACTCTTCATGACTTGAAGTTCCTTTTTCCAAAATTACTCTTGAGGTTTGACATGGCACAGAGGAATTAAATCCTAAGCTTTGTCTTGTCTCCACATTCTCTTTGACTCATAATAAGATCATCCAATGATTTAGATGCCTTAGTGAATGAGGCAATAACATTTTGAGGTCATTTTCCTCTTTTCTATAGCAGCAATTTCTCGCTACTAGTTTAGCATTTTCACTTTTAACCTTTCATTCTCAACAACTATTTGACTTTAGTACTCGGCTCCTTAGTCACTTTTGAGTTTTGACTTTTGAGTAGTGTTTTCCTCATTCAACAGTGTGTGTGAGGATTTAATGTGTTCAAAATCTTTCATCATTTTGCTTAATGAATCATAAAGATCTGTAGGTGATGAAGTGAGTGTGTCGCGCAGTCAATGTCATTAGTGTCCGAGTTTGTTGAGTTAGATTGTACCTCATCTTCTTGATCTTGTTCTTTGGCCATTAAGCGGATCGGGGCTTCTTCTTGAGTCACTTGAGTAGTCGCCTTCATGCTCTCGAATCACTGTCTCCTTTGACTTGGTCAAGTTTCAGAATCTGCGTGACCATCATTGCTTTTTTCCTTTCTTGTCTTCTTTCTCTCAAGATCTTTCTTTCTTCTTCATCTCGTACTTGTTGACTCGCAGGATATGAGCAATCAATGGCATAATGACCTGGTTGTTCAGTTCAACATAGATATTCAGCTTTTTGATCAGCTCTTTCTATTCTTGAGTTGTCAGCCCTTTGATACTCAACTTTTTGATGATCTATTCTCTTGGTTGGCCTGTCTTCCCTTGATTTGGAGGGAGCTGAGTGTCTTCTGGAAGATTCACCCTTTCCTCTTTTGTAATTCTTATTGAAGAACTTGTTGAACCTTTTAACCATCAGGGCTATTTCTTCTGGGTCAATGACTTCTTTGACCTCAGCTCTCTTCCCATCTTTAACAATTAGAGCAGCTGTTTTGGGTACAACTGTCTCTTCCTGGTCTTTTCTTCTCAGCTCAAACTCGTAGGCTTTGAGGTCTGAGAATAACTCATGATTGGATGTCTTTGATAGGTCCATGGAGTGTCTTAGTGCCATGACCTTCATTTCCCATTCAGCTGGAAGACTTTTTAGGATCTTCATACACATTTTTCTCGTGTATATTCCTTTCCAAGTGTAGACATCTCATTTGTGATTTCGTGAACCGAGCGTCTAGTTGATCCAGGTTCTCTCCGAGATCATTTTGAAATTTTCAAATTTTTGTACGCCACTCGATAATTTGTTTTCTTTGATTTGCTCGAGCCTTCACAAATCAATGTCACTTATCCTGCATTTCTTTAGCCGTTTTGCATGATTTGACTTTGTTGAACATGGCTTTGTCCAAGGTTTTGTAGAGGATGTCCTTGGCTACATTGTCCAGGTTGTATCTTTTTCGTCATCATATGTCCACTCGTTCTTGGTTTTTCAACCATGACTGGTCTGGGAGCAAAGATCTTCTTCTCCTTGTTTGCAACTCTTCGCAAATGTGTTCACCTTTAATATTTGTAGAGGCCCATCTTCTATTACTATCCACATCTCATCATGTAGGTGATAGATGAGCTCGCATACGAATTTTCCAATCATCAAATTCCTCAATAGTGAACATAGGGATGCGTGTCAAATTTGCTTCCATGATAATGACTTTTAATGATAAAGAAGAGTTATGAAAGTTCAAGTTCTAAAGCAGACTTTGAAAAGTTTAGAGATCTAGTTCAAGAACCAGGTGCGGAGGGTTCAATGAACCAACCGCTCCGATACCACTTGTAGGTCCCAAGGGGTGTAAGTGTAAGGTTTAGAAGGGGGTTGAATAAACCTTACCAAATTTTCGATTTAGTCCTTTTAAATCTCTGAGTTAATTCTACACAGCTGTGTCCTTGATGGACAATCGAATTAGTCACTCAAAGAGTTAATCTCTCAACACTCACTGAATTTGAGCTGTTGATGGAGTAACTCAATTGTTGGCTACAATTTAACCCATTTGTGGTTTTATTTTCAGCGGAAGACTTAACACCCTTAAGTTTGATTAAGCAAGATATTAGAGCTTGATTTAGTACTTGTAAATTATCAAATGGATAGCAAATTTATCAAACAGATATAAGCAGTTAAAAGTGCAGGAATTTAAATGCTTTGAAATGTAAATGACACAAAGAAAGTTTTTATAGAGGTTCAAGATGGAGTAATTCTTCTACTCCTCTCTTCTCCAACTCCCGTAGGAATCCACTAAGTAATGATCAGTTTACAAAGTGGTAACAGTCCGATACAAGTCTTGATCACAACATCCGACTTGATCCTTAGGGACTCAGTCCGAGACGCCTTGATCACTCATTGGCTTCTCGACGACTCGGCTTCTTCTGCAGGGCAGCTGCTTTGCTACTACATACTCACTTGCTCAAGCTCTTTGGATTTGATCACGAAGCCCTCCAAAAGCTTAAGACTTGGTTCAACCTTGAACCTTTCTACAATCCTTCCCGGAATGTAGACCCTTTGTTTTCGATATTTTCCTCTTCAACCGATTGAAGTTCTCTTTCCTTCACAGGTGAGTGTTGGATTGATGTACTTCGTGAATGCAGCTTGAGGATTGAGATTGTTTCAGTTTTTCCAATGTGCTTGTATATCTCACGTGTGTGTCATTCATGCATCCTTCTCTCTCAAACAAACTCCTCGCCTTTTATAGTGAACTTTCAAAAATTTGCCCGTTGAAGAGATAGCTTATTTTTGAAAGTCACTTTGCAAATCGTTGGCTTGCGATTCTTGGAATTGTTGTTTCTCGTATGAATTGTTGTTTCACCTTTTCGAGTTCGACACGGTGTAGTGCTTCCCATTGGTTCATTCCTTTTGCACGCTTTCCTCGACCGAGCACTCCAAGAAAGGTGGTATGGAGATATTACTTGTTTAAGTAAATCTCTTGATTTCTCGTGCAACGGTTCTTTTACGATTATCTCGACTTGATCGCATTTCCTTGCTTTCCCAGGTGACTTAGAGTCGCCTTCCAATCATTGGATGACTCTTCCGTCACTTCAACTTGAGACTTGGTTTTTCTTGAGTTGACTTGACCGATGCTCCACTCACCGCAGATCTCACCGCTTCTTCAAGAGAGTTCAAATCTACTCTTCTTTTGCCATACTCATTTGCCTCACAAGCAGTCTTCCTTCCGGTCTTTAGTTGTCTTGCATGTTAGGCGTAGCTGTCTTGACTCACCTTGGCCACTCTATTCATTACAATGCATTTTACAACAAGAATTGGGGTGCCAACTTTCTATTCTAAGTTTTACATGGCATTCATCAAAATCTAAACAATAAAATTCCTAACATTTATCATTAGCAAGTATGCGTCATTCATAAAACCACTTTTCAATAATAGTCCGAGCACACTCAAACACGTAACAAACAGTAACTTTCTCGCCCATAATAACCGACTATTGAAGCTCTCGAGTTTGATGTCATGAACCCATAACGCCGACATGACACTTAACTCGAGACCATCTGTTTTCCCCGCACGTCTAACTTCTTAAACGCACCCGCCTCACTAGCAACTTTTATGTTTTCAAAATACTTATCATAATCCTCACACGGTATGAATATGCCGCATTCCTAAACATTGCTACTATATGTTGACCGTATTGAGCCAAATTACTCGCAAATGATAAGTGCAAAGCCCATGTGATGCTTCCGGGTATACCGCTTTTATGGCATTCTTTGATACTCGATACTCTTGTGGCCGATCGAGAAACAATCAAGAGATCACGAGGGCAATTATAAGCATCTCTCAACTGTCTCAAAAACCATGTCCAAGAATCGTGCGTTTTCAACATCCCCGATTCCAAAGCAAGTGGGAAAATCATTGCTCATTACCATCTTTTGTTATCGCCACAAACAATATTCTCGGTATTTGCCTTTAAGGTGTGTTCCATCAATCACAATAACTGGTCGGGCATTGTTCTCGAATCTAGTGATTGATGCATGCAAAGCAAAAACACGATTTAAATCTATTAAAATTATCCGACTTCCATCTAGTTACCGATCCGGGATTCGTTAAATTCAACATGTGTAAGTATGCCGGAATTAGATTGAATGACTTGTTGCTATCTCCATATATCAACCCAAAGGCATGATGCTTTGCACTCAACGCAACATTATAACTCATTTTAAGCCCATGTCGCGATTCCAACTCCGCTATCATATCTCTTGGCACGAGCGCAGAATGTTCCACTAGTAATCTAGATGCAAAATACGCACCTACTACTTTAGAATGCACCCGCCTAGATGCATTGTCATTCAAATTTAACCCACATCCATGGTGCTTGTCAAACTTCCCTACTCTCCAAATACCATCCTTTCCATATGCACGCATTCGAAAAGGGCATCGTTCATACTTGCATATTGCATGAAAACGAAGTCTTATCCGAGCGTTCAACTCGACACTCGACTTGATTTTCAAGGTGATACATGCCTAGTGCGATATCCAATTCAGTTTTGCTCATGTATGTTGCTCCTTGGCGCAATGTCCCACCGATGCTTCCAACCTAACAGGTTCCTCGGGAGGAACCGAAAGGTGCGAGAGTGTACCAGGAATCACCCAACTTCGGTCCTGTGGGCACTATTGTTTCGTCCATATTGTCTCTATGGATATCACGGATGTAAGTTAACACCTCGTACTTCTGCTTTTTTGCATCTTGGTTTTGGTTTTTTCGAAATACTTTTTCTCCGCTTCACGTCTCTACTCACAAAATTCCTCAAATTCAAAGACGTTGTCGGGTCATTTTCAAATTGATTATTAGCTTCAACGCCGCATACCAACATCACCATCGGTGTAGTTCTCACCAAAATCATTTGACCGTAGTTTGCACCATAATTAATGTCATTATTATCACAACCAACATCAAGATCAAGATTATCACAATTAACATCAAGATTATCACAACCCATATCAGGATAATAGCCATCTTCATTGCTTGGCCTTATACTAGGTCCCGGACAATTGATATTTGGAACATTAATCGTAGGTGCTAGTGGACGCGATGATCAATAATTGGAACATTGTTCATATGCATAACAGTGCTCCACTCAGCCTTACCGCATGACTATATGGATTGATTTGCGTGTAAACCGTATTGTTGAAAACCAAGAAGTTGCATGTAGTTGTAATTAGGCCCAATGATGGCCGACAAATCATTCGACTAGCCATTAGTTGCATAAAACTTCCACCAACACCTTGTTGACCTTCAACGTTCTCAACTCGATTATGCTCAGGCGGACCTCCCAATACATTACGCGAACTAGTCTCACCCATCGCTTTTTCTTTTCGGTTACAAAAACAATCGGTAACTCGGTGTTCCCAAACGCAGATTTCAATGTCATCATCGTTTTTCAACTTTAACTTCCCAAGTTTGTTTAAATATCTACAATAAAATGCATTATACAATTGTATACGCCCTATCAACATCAACAACACCATAAACCTCCTCCAATATTTCACTATAATTCATTTTGCCGGTTTAATACGTACAACTTCTTCTTCACCACTTTTATATTCTAAACCTTCCCAATGACCACCAAATCGAACAACAAGATAGCGAGAGTTCATCTATATACAAAGAAAAATATTGATAAATGCAAGAACACATAAAAGGCGCTGTTTTGTATCGGGCACGATATATCGTGCCCTTTATTGACACTTATATATCGTGCCCTTTATTAGACACGATATATATATCGTGCCCTTTATTTGACACGATATATCGTGCCCTATATTAGGTACGATATCGTGTCTAATATACTGGGGCACGATATCGCATTTAATATACAACACGATATATCGTGTCAAATAAAGGGCACGATATATCGCGGTTCTAATATACGGGCACGATATATCGCTTTCAATCTATGACACGATATCGCATTGTGTTTCATAAATGCAGAAAATTTTTCCTTTCACAAAACACTTCACATATTTTGCAAATATATTGGTCTGGAACGATTTAAACAAGGTTAACTAATTAGGAGGAGAAGAACATTACCTTGTTATTCGATTTTTTGGTGCAATTTTGTTGATGAAAGCCCACAAAAATAACTTCTTGATATTTTGTGAAGAAGAAGAAGAAGAAGAGAGAGAAAAATGAAGAGCAAAAAAAGAATGGAGTGTTCACAGTTCACATATGTTATGTATTGGGAGTATTTAATTTCAAGAGAGAGAATACATATTAAAGGCTTGATTTAAAGCCTTAAGGGTATTGTGGTAAAAGAACACCAAAAGTGGGTAGAAAACTATGTTTTTATCTTACATGTCAAAAACTCAATCACCTATCCCAAGTGGGTAATTTGCCCCATTTGCTCTTTTTTAATCTAAATGCTGAAAATTAATCCAAGAGGGCTTATAGACCATGACACTTTGTGTGCTAATTTGGCTTACTGATTGAGTTTAAATCCTTATGGTCAATGAATTTATAATCCAACTATCCTAATATTAAACTTAAATAAATATTAATCTCAATATACTTCCTCAAAAAAAAAAAAAAAAAATATTAATCTCAATATAGAAAAGTAATCAAGCCCCACGTATTAAATAATTCTAACTTCTAAAAGTACTAATTACTCTCGTTAACTAATTCGATTACTATAAAAATCATCATTCGTATTTTTGTGAGTAGCAAACTTAACTAAAACAAGTTATATTAACCAAAGTGTTATTTATTCAATTAAAACGACTAAATTAATTCCATATATCAACTATATAAATTAAACCTCAAATATTTATCATCTCGGTGTTTACGTCGTCATCTAAATGTGGGATCTCACAAATAGAGATCGAGAAAATCATCATTCGTATTTTTGTGAGTAGCAAACTTAACTAAAACAAGTTATATTAACCAAAGTGTTATTTATTCAATTAAAACGACTAAATTAATTCCATATGTCAACTATATAAATTAAACCTCAAATATTTGTCATCTCGGTGCATGTTTACGTCGTCATCTAAATGTGGGATTTCACAAATAGAGATCGAGAAATGATATTATTGCCTGACTAAATACAATTAGAGGGTTAAATATGTATCAATAATGAATTATCTAACTTGGTTAATTAATTTAGTAAATTTGATCTATCTAGACGTAATCTGTTAGTACGAAAGTTATCGGATCTAGGTCTATTTCATATCTATTTTTTAATTTATTAATCGCATGATCAAGTGATTGGTATTCTGCTTGTGAGTTTGATGAAATGATTCCAAAATCCTAAACTTTATTCCACATACATTTTATCGGGTTTAATTGTGTCTATGATTCAATTGGTCTTTCACTTGTTTTTCTTTAGTTAATTAAAATCATATAAAATCTGATTAGATTATTCAGGATTTATTCGTCTATTGTGATACACAAATTATTTGTCGGTTAAGTTTTCATTCAGAGACCACTTGAGGTTAATTTGCCACCTTACAATTGTTCTCGTACTATTGTGAACATTGCTAAATTGATTTAGGTGTTTAGCGGTTGAATAAGGTGTTAATATGTGTCTAATTGTGATACACAATTTAGGGATTTTGGTGATTTGGCGCGAAAATTGGCACGTCAAGTTACCAAAAAATGACAGACAAAATTTGAGGATTTTAATATCGTGGTCACAATCATTGCACCAAATCACCAAATTCTCCAATTTGTTTGACATGTTTGCACCTAACCGATCATAGTCATCAATTTCTGATAAAATTACACAATATTAGTCAAAATAGGACTAAATAGCCAAATTTTTAAAAGATATTGGACTAAAATTTAAAAGTGACTACATAGAGGAATAAATCTCAAAATAGGTCAAGTTACATGACCAAAGAAATTATTTTAACAAAATAATATTGAATATATATATCTATAAATATATGATTTAGTATCAAACTAAAACAATGTACACCACACAATAAAAAATAAAATAAAAAAAAACTTCGAAATTAAACATATCCCATCAATATTATGGCAATGCATAAGCAGAAGCCCAATTAAAAAATTAGGCATAACATGTGAAGGCCCAATACTTTAAATTTGTAGAGCAGCACAATTCATTTCAGGCCAACTTTCAAGTGACTAGAGAGCACAATTCTCTTCCCACTATATAATACAATTTATATGCAATCATAAATTCATGAACATAAATGTGCACAACAATTAAACACCACAAGAAAACAAACATTTTGTAAGAATCACACAGTTTTAAATGACAAATAAACAGCTCTTATCCCACACCAAGCCCAATTTCACTCCATGTGTTTGACGAAAATCCTAAACCACCATCAATGCACCCACAGACCCTGTAGTCTATGCTGACACGGCGGCTTTTGGTGGTGCAACCAGCTGACGAGGCTTTAAATAAACTTTAAGCCCATTCTTCATGAACAGAGTCAAAGACATCTTCTGCTCCACCCTGTGACCCGGAACCAACGACAGCCGGTAACGGAGGAGCACGGCGGAGACAACAGACTTCATTTGCAGGTAAGCCAAATCTTTGCCTAAGCATGTCCTCGGTCCACCATTGAAAGCCACAAACTTATACCCATCCTTTGGCGGTTCGAACCGGTCCCCACCAGCCGACAGCCATCTCTCTGGCTTAAATTCCAGGCAGTCCTCGCCCCAAATACTCTTCATCCTCCCAACTGAGTATATGGAATACGTGACAGTCGAACCCGAAGGCAACGCGGTCCCATCAGGCAAAACATCGTCGGACACGACGTATTTGAAGTCTTCGGGCACGGAGGGATACAAACGCAGCGTTTCGGCCAGGGCTGCTTTGAGATAAATGAGCCGGTCGGCTTCATCGAATGTCAGTGGCTCTTCGATCCATTTCTGCGTGTCTTTGCCGCGAGTTTCTTGCAAAACCGCGGAGATTTCACGGATGATCTTTTCTTCCACACGGGTCGTGTTCATGACCAGCCAGAAGAACCAGCTGAGCGCGACCGATGACGTGTCGCGTCCCGCAAGAACGAAATTGAGGGCGATTCGCTTGAGGACCGTGTTTGGAAACAGGTTGCCGTCAATGTCTCTCTTCTTCATGAACCGCGACAAGAGATCGTCAGACGGTGTCTCTTTACGTGCATCGAGAGCTTCAGTCATGTAGTTTTCGACTACCTGTAGGCTCTTTCTTAGCCTCCTTTCTGCCCCAACGTGTAGAATTTTCTTAAGCCTCCATAGGAAACCAGGGTAGAGCAATCTTTGGAGAGTCGCCGGTTGCAGAATCGAATGCGTTCGCGAAAGGGTTTTCGGGTAAATCGATGGACAGAGTCTCGGGTCCTTACCAAATGTCAGCCCACATATGTTGTCGAAAGTTAGACGAAGAAGCAAATCTTGCAAGTCGACTGAGGTGTGGTCTTTGGCGGCCTTGTCCAAGATGATCCATAGACGGGTTCTAATCGTCCGGTTCACCCACGGGCCATGGCTTGGCGAAGGGTTCTCGTGGTGAACTCGAGCGCAGCCGTCTTCCTCTGAATCAACCATGTTTCGCCGTCACTGTTGAATATGCCCTGCCCGAGAAGATCATGAAAGGCGGTTTGCCAAGTCGGTCCTTTCGGATAGTTATCGAACCGGTTCAAGAATGTGTTCGATGTTCTTGGGGTGACATGTGACAGTATAGAAACCTTGTTTACGAGCTAAAAACGGGATGGCAATGGTGCAGGTCTGGTACGTGGCGGCATTGCCCGTCGCGTGGAGGTTAGTGGCTATCCAATCGTGAAATCGTCTACGATTCATGAATACGTGAGGGAGGCTGCCCACTAGTGGCCAGACCTTGGGCCCGTTGAGTTTTCGGGCTAGGAGCCAAAACCAGAGGAGATAGGCTGATGTTGCAGCAGCTAAGCTAAAGAAAATTAGTATTGTGTCCATATCTTGATCACACAAAAATAAATAAATTATAAGTGTACAACTTTTTGGTAAATGATGAGGAAGTGAAAGATTTGAAGTGAATGAGATTGGTGAGAAGGATATTGAGTTTATATATAGCTAGGGAGTGATATTTAAGAGAAAGAATTAGGAGAGAGTTGTTAGGAATGAAGAAGCATAAGTCGCTGTTTTGGTTTGATAGTAAAAGTGTGCTGGAGTGGAATTCCATACGAAAAACCCATGCATTCCCCAAGTTTGTGAGTGTGCATGATATAAATCATATAATTAATGAGAGGTGATCTGATTTTTTTTTTTTTAGGAGGGAGTTGTTAGGAATGAAGAAGCATAAGTCGCTGTTTGGTTTGATAGTAAAAGTGTGCTGGTGTGGAATTCCATACGAAAAACCCATGCATTCCCCAAGTTTGTGAGTGTGCATGGATATAAATCATATAATTAATGAGAGGTGGTCTGATTTATTTATTATATTGGCCCAAGTTTCTAATTTGTTATATCTAAATAATAAACAAAACAAATTGAAGTGTATGTATAACAGATCCATCATCAGTCTTTTTTGATCCATTAAATTTTAATTCATGTGTAATTTTCTTAATCACAAAGGTAGCGGCAAGATTTTCCTAATCAAGTGTATCTATAACTATACGTCATTTTTTTTTTTTATAAATATCTCAAATTTATTATTTTTATTGAAGTCCAGGAAGTTTGATGATAAGATTTAATCAGATTATGTCTTGGATGAAATTTCATCTCCTTCGATCCTTCGACAATATCTTGAGAGAAAAATAATTTGTTGGTAACATTAAAATTAATATAAAGGGATAATTACAAAACCCCTCTATGGTTTGAGATAATTACAGAAAAATCCAAAGATGTTTCAAAATTATAAAATACCCCCTTAAATTTAATTTTATCTTAAATTTAAGGGGATAACTGTAATATTTCTATAAATGTAAGGGGAGTTTAACTTTAAATTTTTTTTTTTTTGCTTATCAAATATGAAATATAAGATGAAACCAAATCTTCTCAAAGTCTTTTTGCAATTTTCAAAAACCTTTGGATTTTTTTTGTAATTAAACCGAACCTCGGGAAACTTTTTTTTTTTGTAATTATCCCTAATATAGAAAGAAGACTTTTCGCTTTAGTTCCACTATTTTAATTTAACGGAGGTCTCTTTTGAAATCAGCCTCACTCATCTAAATCGTGAGACGTAAACTCGATGGTTCCGCTCCTCTCTCTCCTGGTCCACCCTCATTTCTCTCTCTTCTCACTAACGTCCACTTCACTCATTTCTCTCTCTCTCTCTCTCTCTCTCTCTCTCTCTCTCTCTCTCTCTCTCTCCTCGTCCTTCCTCATCTCCTCTCACTCACGTCCGCCTCTCTCCCCTCTCTCTCATATCCACTTCCTCGATGGTCCCACCTCTCTTTTCTCATGTCTAACTCATATTGTGGCATCGTCTCTCTCTTTCTTCCTTCTCGGTCCCTCATCTCTCTCTACACACAAGGTTTTACAAACAATAATCTTACAAAAATATAATACTTTCACTTGTAATCGTAATATTTTTAGGTAAATAATATCAATTTTATTACTATAAAAATGTATAATTTTAGAGTAGAATTGATACTTTTTTAATAAAAAGTAATATTTTTTAATAAGAAGTGATATTTGTTTTAACAAGAAGTGATACTTTTTAATAATAAATGATATTTTTGTTTAATAAAAAATTATACTTTTTTAATAAAAATTTATACTTTTTTAATAAAAGTACTATTTGTTTTAATAAGACGTGATCATTTTTTTATAAGAAATGATACGTTTAATAAAAATTGATACTTTTTTATATAAAAATGATATTTATTTTAATAAGAAGTGATATTTTTATTTAAGAATCGATACTTTTTCAATAAGAAATAATGCTTTGTTTTAATTAAAATCGATACTTTTTCAATAAAAAGTTATACTTTTTTCTATAAAAAGTGATATTTCTCATAAGAAATGATATTTTATCTAAATAAAAGTGACTTTTTTCGAGTTTAAATGTGATACATTTTTTATAAGTAGTGATATTTTTTCATAAGAAGTGATACATTATTTTCTTCATCTTTTTCTATTGTTTCATGCATGTCGAGAGAGATGAGGGATGAGAGAGAGAGAGAGAGAGAGAGAGAGGGTGAGGGTACCACCAGAGGAGTGTGATTTGAGAAGACAAAGGAGTGTGATGTGAGAAGAAAGAGAAGGGATCATGAGAGAATTGGACGTAAGAATATGAGGAGGGAGAGGGGGACATGAGAGTATTCGATGTGAGGATGTAAGGAGAGAGAGAAGAGGGACCGGTGAGACGAGAGAGAGTAGGGGAATAAGGACGAGAGAAATGAGGCGGACCAAGTCACTACAACATAAGTGACATAAGGTAACACGCAAAAATATTACATAATAGACATAAAATGTTACTATAGACAATAAGTAGCACTTTTTATGGTGATACAGTTGCTCGTGCTACCTATAGTCTACGGTATCACTTTTAATAGCTTTAGTGACACTTTTTATAAGTGTTACATTAAGTACTCATTTATTGTAACACTTAAAAAAAATAATTATAAAATGTTACATATGAGTATAATGTAGCATTTTTTTGTCAAAATATAATTTTTTATTTTTTGTAAAATGTAACACTTTCTTGTAGCACTTTCCTGTGATTTAACTAGTGATTTTTGCTCCCAAGAAATATCGAAACCAAGACCTATGCGGTTTGAAAATGGCAATTTGCCACTAGGCTAAGTTGATTCTTGTTGCATCTTTTGCTTTGATTTTTATATATCCACATATAAAAATGCTTATATATATTAAGAATTATATTATGACTATATGTATTAAAGTTATATTATACACTATTAATATAAATTTATATCATATGTTATATATTAGAAATTATATTTTATATTAGAAATTATATTATTAATTAAAAAACATAATAAAAATAATAAATAAAAATATCAAATAAGTTATCAACGAGTTGATTTTCCATTGGTAAAAATAAAACGAAGTATAGAAATAAAAATTAATTTAGCGAAGAAAAAGATATATAAATAATTACCAACGACATCAATTTTCATTCGTAAATTTATTTTTATAAAAATAAGGTTCTTAACGAAGTTAGTTTCCATTAAAATTAAAAATATTAATAAAGAATAATAAATTCACCTAGGGATTTTGTTTTTGGATATTATGACGGAATTAATTACATTGGTAAATCTTTTTAAAAAAAAACTAAAAATAAAAAATAAAAAACCTTCGGTAATACCTATGTAGGTCCCAAGGGGTGTGAAGTAAGGTTTAGAAGGGGGGATTGAATAAACCTTACCAAATTTTTGATTTAGTCCTTTTAAAATAATTCAACATAGTTGACTCAAACATTGTGTCCTTGATGGGATGACTAAGTTGGCTTTTCGGCTAAGTTACCCACTCAATGATTTCGATAGATTTGTTGATAATATAATCATTTACCGCTCAAGCCAAATACTTAACTTGGATGATTGGTTTTTAACAAGCGGAAGACTTAACACCCTTAGATTTGTTTTAAGTTTATTTTTAACACTTGATTCTTAGCACTTAGTTATTTATCGGTTGGATAGCAATTATGAATCTAACAACAGATATAATGTAAATATGCGGGGAAAGTAAATTTTCTGAAAGTAAATGACATAAATATTTTATAGATGTTCGAAGATGGGGTAATTCTTCTAATCCTCTCTTCTCCAACTCCTGTAGGAATCCACTATGTAACAGATCAGTTTACAAGCGGTGAACGATCTGGGAGAGCGACCTTGATCACAAACGGTGGCTTCTCTTGCGACTCGACTTCTTCATAGGGTAGTTGCCTTGCTACTTGACTCACTTCTCAAGTTCTTGGATTTGATCACGAAGCCCTCCAACAAAATTGATAATGGTTCGACTTAGAACCTTTCTACAATCCTAGCCTGGAAAGTAGACCCCTTTGATTTCTTCAAAAGTTTCCTCTTCAATAGATTTGAAGTTGTCTTTACTTTGCAACTTGTGTTGGATCGATTTCCTTCGAGTTTCAGGCTTGAGGAATTGGTTGAATGTTTATGAGAATATTTCAGGTTTAATGCTTAAATATTGCTTGCTTGTTCGTGGTTCGGGTAACCTCTTCTCAATAACTTCCTCAGCCTTTTATAGTGCACATTTGAAATTTTGCCGTTGAAGAGATAGACTAATTTCAAATGTCACTTGTGTTCGTTGGCTTGTCTTTGTCTGCAGTCCTTGATGTTGACCCTTCCTCGTATTAAATGTCTTCGCAGCAATGCAGGTGCCTGCCACAAGGTGCAGTGTTTCCCATTGGTTCATGCCTTGATGTTGACCCCGTATTAAATGTGCAGTGCACCCACAAGTGATGTTTCCCATTGGTTCATTCCTTTTGCATATTTACGGGACTAACACTTTAGCTTTGTGACTTTGACATATTACTATATTGAGTAATATTCTTGACTTTAATCAACGGATCTAAGTCGAGTTGTCTTGACTAGACTCACTTGTCTTTACCCAGGGTGACTTGAGTCGGTTCGGTCATTGGATAACTCAATTTGTCACTTCAACTTTGAGACTTGGCTTCTAGAGATGACTTGACTAACACTCCTTACAGTTGTTCCTCCTCACCGACACTCCTTGATCGAGTCATTGACTTTGTTCATGGCATTACTCGGTGACACACAACAAAGTCTTCTCATAGTCCGCAATTGACTTCTTGTAATCCTTGGCATAGTGACTTGACTCGACTTTTCCGGCCTCTATCTATTACAATACAAATTACAAGGAAAATAGGGTGCCAACTTCCTAGTTTAAGTTTTACATGGTATCATCAAAATCTACTCAATAAATTTCCTAACAATTTCCTCTTTTGATGATGCCAAAACTTAAAAATATTAAAGAAGGTAAACAACAAAGCTACATATACAATGCAGAACAAAGCGTTAACAAAGAATGTATGCTTAAAATAGATCTTTTATTGATCATAGCATTCTTGTTCTTTACACAACTGTTTACATTTGGTATCAAAGCAACATAAATGCATACATGTTACAACATAGTATATCTAAGCTAAGATACATAAAGAGTAAAATTTACTGAGAAAAATTAATCGAGCTTATTACGAGGAAGACTTACATATATGTATTTACAACAAAAATACACGAAGGGGTTTGCAGCAACACTTCAACGCCTTTGCTGCTTCCTTCCTCTTTCTTCTTCAGCCCTTCTTCTATCTAGATCATCCATTTTTCTCTTTCTTTCCTCTTCTTCTCTTTTCTTCTTTTCGTAGGCCCGTTTGGCAGTAGGGTCGTCCCTTTGCTTCCTCTCGAGCCATTCTCGTGTTTGCCTTTGATTTTCTTCTTCTTGCATCCTTGCAGCTTCAACGTTCTTTCTTTCAACCTCTTGGTTGGCAAGGTGATCATATCCATTGATGAGATTAAGCCTTTCTTATCGGGATCTACATACGCTACGTCTTTAGGTTTTGGTCGAGATTGGGAACCTCTTCCACCACCACTTTTTCCCCTTCCGATTCAGCTCTTCCACCTCTTGGAGTGTATTGCACTGGAGTCTTTACCACCGGTGAGTGATCGCTAGAAGATCTGCCACCGGTGATTTGACCACATCCAATCATTTCTCCCAATACAGATCCCAAGTTTGCGGTAGAGTCATTCCTTGAAAATAGCCTTTCGATTCCGAGTTTTAAATTCCTCAATCGATCTAGGTTCGGATCCATCATTGGGCATCATAAGTTCTCTTGGGGTTGAATCGCAGTGTAGTCCTTTCCGACTGGAGGACCACCATATTGTTTCATGATTTCTTGAACGCGAGCATCCTTTTTTCAGCCTAACTTCTCAAATCCTACTTCAATGATTTTTCTTTTTGTCGCCATTGACACAACAACTTTCTCAATTGGTAAGGTCACGGGAAGTTTTCTTTGAGGATAGAGGCGATGACTTGACCTTGTTGAGGGGTTTCGGTGTACATCAATTCTAATTTCTTTGAACTTCCTTCCCCTCACCAAATTCATCACTTTTCTTCAACTTTTCTTCCTTCAAAACCTTGATGAGCTCCTCTTCCCCCTTTTTGGCATCATCAAAGGAGAGAGGTACCCCAGGGAACATTCCTCCGAGGATAAAATCCAGTCTGTTGATACTTGAGTTGTGCTTGGAGCCTGCTGCATCATACGCGGTTCAGAATTCTAAGCGTGTTGCCTTAGTCTCGGTTGAGACTATCTTCATTTTAGCCATGAGAAGGCTAAATTTGTCATTCATGGCATTCTCGTGTCTGGCAATTTCATTCTTGTGGAAATATTGTAGCAGCTCCATTTCCGTTTTGTGAGACTGGTTTATCCTCTCAATGTATTCTTTCATCCGTTGTTGGTAGCTTGAATTACCCGCACTCCACAACAACATTTTTGCAAATAATGCCTTAAAGTAGCGGACTTGCTCAGATCTCATAGTTGTCTGCTGCGCAACCTATTCCCTGATGCGCACTATAATCCCTCTTAAATCAGCTTGTGAGGGTGGCATCACGATTGTCCATGCGGAGGTCCAAAGATGCTTGATGGCGTTCCATTTTCTCAATCTCTTCATAGATAGTCTTGAAAGCATTCCGAACTCAGCTGCGGAGGTTGACTCGATTTTGGCTTGGCCATTCTGCATCAAAATCAAAGTTCATTGGAACAATCGTATCCGTGGGGATGACTGGCTCTTCGCGCACTGCATATTTTCTTAATTCTCTGGCAGATTCAGCTTCTAAGTTTGGCAATTCAACGGTGAAAGGAAATTCCTTCTCAAAAACATCATCGCGAACAAATGGGATCACCGGGTCTCTTGCGTGCGGCGCCTTCCCTTGTTCTGGATGAGTAGATTCAGCTTATTGTGCCTCAGTTGCGGCAGCTTCATCGGCAGTGGTCACAGCAGGGGGAGCCTGTGATGAGTCAAGGAGTGAATATCGCTGCATTTGTGAGAGCTGCGTAGATGACTCGATTCGGTGGGGCATTTGAGATGTTTTTTGCCCGGTGACCGAGCCTCAACTATCTTAATGTGACTTCCTCGGTCTCGGTGGGTGTTTCCATTTGAGTTATCTTGTCCTGTTGTATCATCAACATCATCGGAGGATGATGAGACCTGTGGAGTTGGCTCATCATCAAAATTGAATCTCATGGGAGCCGTCTTCTCACTGACTTGGCTCTAAGATTTGTGAACATCCTCAGTTGTGTCCTTCATAGGATCATCATGTTGAACAGACTCGACTTCATCTTCCGATCCTTAAAATGACGTGTCAATGTTTTCTTGGGAGTCTTGAAGGGCACCAATAACTTCTTCTGTGGCAGCACCTTCAAGTTGAGGAATGTTCTCAGTTTCAACACCTTTACCAAGGGAAGTCTCAACCTCCCGTTGGCCTTCAATACCCCTAGCAGTCTCTACTGCTGCAGGGCCTTCAGCAATCCCTTCGATAGTCGCAGCTATCTTAGGTTCTTCTATTCTCCCTTCGACAAACTCAAGCTGTCTTAGGGTCTTGGACATTGGCATCCAAAGGAGTCTCAACCCCTTGGATTGCACTTTCAGAGCCCAGAGTGTTAACTCCCGGGGCTTCACCATCCTTTGCCTCAGTTGTGATAACAGCGTCATCGGCCTTCAAAGCAGTTGACATTTCAGCTGAGACAGACTCAACTGTCCGAGCTTAGTCAATGTCAGTCTGTTGGTGTTCAAATTCTTTCTCACCTTTGCCTCCTTCCTTCATTGATGTGTCTCCCACAACAACCTCCAACCCAGCTGTGGTGGAGAGAGTTTCCCCCTCAGCTGGCGCACCAGCTGAGTGACTGATAGAGGGGTCACTCTTCTCCTGAGACGCGGCTTTGTCCTTTGAGTGTTCAAATGCACAAGGCAGGTGTGAGAACACCTTCTTCAGGGGTAGGCTTAGCTTGGGTGCCCAACTTCCCAGCTTCATCGCCATTACCCTGGGAGCCATTTTTCGATTGCACGGGGACATGGCCGCAATGTCCATTGCAATTTTCTGTGCCACTCCCAAAGGATTGGTTTGCAGAAGAGTTTGGGAAGACTCTCCTGGACCTTCTAGTAAGCTTTTCTTGTGCATGGATTTGGATTCCTGCAAGGCTTGCTGTATTTCCAACTTCTCAGCTGCAGCAGCAGGATCCATGTCCTCATCGCTATCTGAGAGCATATCAAGATGCGTGTGTGTATGCTCTAGAGAGCCGTAAATGAACACAACTTGGATTTCTCCAACACTCGGGATTGCTCTCTCTCATTTTCTTCCTCTTTGAGAATGCGAAGGATGTCTAAGCAGTTTTCTTCATTTAGGGCAGACCGGACATCATTTACGCAGAGGAATCGGAGAAGCTCTTCTTATTCTTCAATGAACTCAGGGCGAGTGAACTGTACCCTTGAGTGATCTAATTTTCATGCTCTCCACTCTCTTAAGCATCGTTGAATATCAGGATAAACTGGAGAATACTGGATCACATCATCATCATCATCATTTTCATCTTCACCTCCAGTTTCCGGAATGGGAGGCAAGAGACCTTGCTCTTCCTCAGATGCAGCAACATCAGTTATAGAAGGGCAGACAACTCTTTCAACATTAGGCTCAGTTATCTCGGTTGCTTCACTTTCCTCAGCTGTATTCCTCACAGCTGGGTCTTCGACAGATCTCTGCTGATCATCATTAGCAGACTTCGCAGATACATTGATAACTTCCGAAGACTGCTCTTCTTGAGCATCAACAATCTCAGTTTCTTTCTCCAGTTGAGTACCGGATTCAGCTGGCTTTTTAAGCTTAGATAGTCTGATCAATCATCTCTTCCTGGTTCAACATCCTCAGGTTCCTCAAAAGTGAAAGCTTTTGGATTTTTCTTAGAGGCAGCTGCCTTTCTTGATTCGGCAGTCCTCTTCTTCTTGACGATAGGGGAGGGAATATGGTGTTCCTCCTCTATCTTGGCTGCAGGGGCAGGAGTCTCAGCTGCGCGGGCAGGTGACTCGGCTGCATGGATAGGAGCTTTGGACTTAGCTGCGCGAGCAAGTGCTTTCTTTGGCTTGGCTACAGGGGCATGAGTAGGCTTGGATATCGCAACTTTCTTCTTTGGTGGAGAAGTCTCAGCTGCATCTTCAGGATCAGTTGATTCCCCTTCACTGGTATCAGCCTTTCTGGCGTGGGCCTTCTTCTGGGCACCGGAGAGGTTTGCCCTGAACATTTTCTCGTTCACATCGAAGGGCTTGCCATGACGAAGAGCAATGCCCTTTACCTCCATAAGATGGCCAATTACAAGTCCATAGCCCATCAAGCATCCAAAGGATCCGTCCTTCTTAAAGGTCTTGTTCAGCACATTCTGGCAGAGTCTGCTGTAAATAAACTCAACCCAGTTAACCTTCTTTCCTTGCATGATCTCAGCCTCACGATCAGCTTAGTTTTGGACAGCTGATTGAAGCTTCCAAATTTCATGTCAATGCATTTCGAGACGACATCCATCAGCTTGTGATAGTCGTCTTTCAACAGTTCCTTCTTGGTTGTATAGACCACTTTTGCAGCACACTCAGGCTTGGCAATTTCTTTCCAAGCCGCTGCTAAGTCGACATCAGCCTCATATATGTTCTTCAAGCCCTCCGCGGGCAACAAAAGTGCTCATCAAGATCTTTGGCATTCGGTTTGATGACCTTCTTTGTGGATGGAAGATTTGATTTTGTCGCCCGCGCACTTGCGTTTCGTAGAACATAGCTACCTCCTCGAGGTACGTGTGAGAGTATTCCATTGTCAAAAAGTCCTTCAGTCGGACTTCTCCAACATTTCTGCTATCTTCTGAACCAGGGTTTCATCGACACCTGTTTGATCATCCCGTCAAAATCCACTGAGCCACCAGTATGGATTTGCTTTGAGAGCTTCACAAAATTGTACTTTGGGGCCATTTTCAGACGTTTCTACCGATCAAAAATACGAGAAACTTGCTTGAGAAAGACTAGGGTTTTCACGAGGTTCCAGAGAGAAAAAGCTTCATTTGCTTAAAGATGAACAATTTACGTGAGGAGAGAGAAATGCTACGTTCCGTATATAAAGGTTGTGAAAGGACATATTTTGGATTTTGAAATTTTTGATCAAAATCAACGACTAAGATTAAAACATCAAAACCATATTTAATTCCCTGCATTAAATACAGCATCATTTATATCCAATCATATGGCTTACTATGCAGCTTTTACTGTGACTGTTATTATTACGCTGACATCATCCTTAAAAACATTCCCGCTCAATTAAAATGACTGCGTTGTTGTCACTTAGCTCATAAATGATTCAGCTTATATCCAAAGTGACTTAACTCTGCTTCTCTCTTCTTATGAAGTAACTCATTTTGACTAACTCGATACAATGACTTCCCAATAAGTCTGTTTCCTTGGCATTTGAAATGTGAAACTTGATTTGCTTTCATTTTCTCATCTTTCTTTCTCTGTGATTGAGTCTCGAGTTTCAACTCGGCTCAATTAAACCTAACTCATTCTTGAGCTCTTCAAACCTTGATTCACATAGAGGCTTTGTGAATATATCGCCTAACTTGTTTATCGGTTGAGATGTATTCAAGGTGATGTCTTTCTTTTCAACATGATCTCTTATGAAGTGATATCCGACATCAATGTGCTTTGTTCTTGAATGCAACACGGATTTTGAGTGATTGCAATAGCACTAGTGTTATCACACATAATTGGAATTTCTCTTTCTTCAATATCATAATCTCTTAGTTGTTGTCTCATCCATAAGACTTGGGCACAACAAGCGCCGCAACTATGTACTATGCTTGTGGATGTGCAATTGAATTTTGTTTCTTCTTGAACTAAGAAACCAATATATTTCAAGCATTTTACATGTATCTCAAGTACTTTTCTGTCAACTCTACATCCAAAGATAGTGCGAGTCCGAGTAACCAATCGGCTTGAATCCACCTTCCTTTGGATACCATAAGCCAACTTCCGGCATCCCTTCAAATATCTTAGGATTCTCTTAGCTGCAATCATGTGGCTCTCCTTTGGTGCGATTGAAATCTTGCACATACACCTCTCTTGCAAAGGTGATGTCCGGCCTACTTGTTGTTAGATAGAGCAATGATCCAATGAGTGCTCTATATCTTGTTTGATCAACAACTTTGCCATCTCCATCCATGTCCATCTTGACTAAAGTATTCATTGGAATTTTCACAGAGACTTCTTTTCCATACCAATTTTTTTCATCAAATCTCTCGGTATATTTTGTTTGACTTATGAAGGTTCCATCCTTCATTTGCTTGACTTGAAGTCCTAGGAAGAAAGTCGGCTCTCCCATCATGCTCATCTCAAATTTACCTTGCATGAGGTTTGAGAACTTGTCACATGACTCTTTATTTGTGGAACAAAAAATGATGTCATCAACATATATTTGAACAAGCAGTATACTCTCTCCATCTTGAATTCTGAAGAGTGTTCTATCAACCTTGCCTTTGGTGAATCCATTGTCAGTTAGAAATTGAGACAATGTATCATACTATGCTCTTGGTGCTTGTTTCAATCCATATAATTATGCTTTCTTGAGCTTGTAGACTTTATCTCCAATAGTTTTTACGCTCAAAACCTGGAGGTTGTTCAACATAGACTTCTTCATCTAATAGTCCATTCAGAAATGCACTTTTTACATCCATTTGATACACAGTGAAGTTCTTATGTGTAGCATAAGCAAGAAACATCCTTATTGCTTCCAATCTTGCAATAGGAGCAAAGGTTTCATCAAAATCTATACCCTCTTCTTGGCAATACACTTTGGCTACCAATCTTGCTTTGTTTCTTACAACAAATCCTTCCTCATTCATCTTGTTTCTGAAGATCCATTTTGTGCCAATAACATTTTGATGGATTGGCCTCTCGCACTAATTCCCATACTTTGTTTCTTTCAAACTAATTCAACTCTTCTTGCATGGCTTGAATCAATGTGTGTCATCAAAGCCTCGAGACACATCTTTAGGCTCTATCGGGAAATAAAACAAGTGAACATAACTTCATGTTGTACTGGATCTGGTTCTTATGCCGTCTCTAACATCTCCAATAACTAACTCGGTGGATGGTCTCGGCCATCTCACATCGAGATTGGAGTAAGTCTCTTTGGATTCACCGTCTCTGGTGAGTTGTCTTGAACATCTCTTTCATTTTCATTCACTATAGACTTTCCATTGTCTTTGAGATTGACTATCTCATCTTCATCGGGTTGATTGCTCTTACTTCAACTTCAACATAAGGACTCTTCGCATTGGTGGTGATTTAGCTTATCGCCTAACTCTTTAATGGCTTCTCCATTTACATTAGGTTCATCAAAGACCACATGGATAGACTCTTTTGTACCATAGTCCTCTTGTTCAAGACTCTATAGCTTTACTCTCGGTTGAGTATCCTAAAAGATACCTTCATCGACTTTAGCATCGAAAGCCTTTAAATTATCTTTGCCATTATTATAGATGAAACATTTACATCCAAATATCCTGAAATATCCAACATTTAGCTTTCTCTCTGTCCAAATTTCATAGGGAGTCTTGGTCGATTTCTGTCGATCATGCATCTATTTTGAGTATAGCATCTTTGTGTTAATGGCTTGACCCAAAATCTCATAGGCAATCCACTTCACTAACATGGTTCTTGCGACTTCCTTGAGGGTTCTATTCCTTCTTTCGCCACTCTATTCTCATTTGTGGAGTTCTTTGCAAAGAGATATCTCATGAGCAATTCCATTTTCAACACAATGAGTTATTATCCCATTGACAAACTCAGTTCCTCTGTCAGATCTTATTTTTAAAATGGTTTGGCTCTTTTCATTTTGAACTCTTTTCATTAGTTGAGGTAACTTCTGCAAAGTTTCCTTCTTTTCACACATGAAGATTGTCCATGTATATCTTGCATCTACCACTACTAAGGTGTATTTTTTTCCACTTATGATGGTTGGCTCAATAGGACCAAATAAATCCATATGCAACAGATGTAATATCCTTGATGAAGAAGGATTGCCAGACTCAGTGTACAAGAAAGAAAGTGTATTACATATGTTGACTCATTGCTTTCCATTTGCTTTCCCATTTTCCATTTGCTTTCCCATCTGGCATGCATCACATACACTTTCTTCTTTCTTGTACACTGAGTCTGGCAATCCTTCTATAAGATGACTCATTGCAAGCTTGTTGATTGTCTTGAAATTTAGATGACTCATCTTCTTGTGCCACAACCAACTTGATTCTAATTTGTGCTTTTTGCTACTTGAGACAAGTGATTGGTAGTGAAGAGACCAATCTACCACATACATATTCTTCTGTCTTGATCCTTGCAACACTATTTCATTTGATTCACCATCTTTGATCTGGAATACTCCCATGTTGAATCCAACATTGTAGCCTTTATCACAGAGTTGGCTGATGCTTAACAAGTTGAAGTTGAGGCCTTCAACATAAGCAACATCTGTGATTTCCAATCCATTCTTCTTGATAGATCTTGTGCCTTTGATTTCCCCTGGAGCTTCATTTCCTCCAAATATGACTTTTGCACCTCTAGTCTCTTTGAATCTTGACAAGTTTTCCTTGTTTCCTATCATATGTCTGGAACAGCCACTATCCATGTACCAGGTTCTTTGACACTCAGTTGTTCCTTGAACGCAATCAAGGAAATTAGTTTTCGGTACCCATACTTGCCTGGGTCGAGGGGTTAGTGCTATAAGATGATCCAACCAACCTATAGTCAAAGGACTTGACTCTAAGAGGTTGCCATCTATCAGTGCCATAATCATAGTGCACATTAGCATATTGCTTGGGGGTTTTAGGTTCATACAGTTGTCTCTTTTGTTGTATGCCCATGTGTTTGTTTTAGCAATTGCTTTCTTGGGATAAATGTGATGATTCTGAGTGTAGTGCTTGGGTGCATATGTGTGCTGATAATAACTCTTTTGCCTTTAGAATGACCTTTCTTTGAGTTTTAGGTCTTTGCCATCTAGGCTCGTATTCCATAAGTCTTTGCTGATGTTTCACATTATTCCAATCAAAGCATATTTTGGATAGTTTCTACCATTCCCATCATGTGTATTTTTCTCGATGAAATTTCGGGGTTTTGGTAGCTCTGTTTGCTCTTCAGAGCATTTTCTATTTGGAGTTTCTTTGAGGAACTCATTTGGATTTCTTCTCATTGTCCTCTCAAAGATACTTAATCTGGTTGTTTTCCTTTCCTTTATATCCAAGGCCGGTTTGTTTGTGATTGTGCTTAGGAGTGAATGTGGGTGCAACATTTGGTGTTTTAGATTTTTGAGATGCTTCATTGCTTGAAGATCCTTTTTCCAAAATCACACTTGGAGTTGACTGTGCACAAAGGAATTAAATCCTATGCCTGTTTTATCTCCACATTCTTTTTGACTCATGATAAGATCATCCAATGATTTCGATGCCTTTGTAAATGAGGCAATCACATTTTTGAGATCTTTTTCCCTTTTTTCTATAGCAGCTAACTCTGCTATGATCTTGCCATTTTCAGCCTTCAACTTAGTGTTCTCATCAGCTATATGACTCAGAGTACTCAGCTCTTTAGTCAGCTGTGAGTTTTGGCTTTTAAGCTGGCTGTTTTCCTTATTTAGAATTGTGTGTGAGGATTTTATGTGTTCAAAATCTTTCATCATTTTGCCTAATGAATCATAAAGATCAGTGGGTGATGAAGTGTGTGTATCACAATCACTATCACTTGAATCTGAATGAGATGAGTTAGAGTGTACCTCATCTTCTTGATCTGGTTGATCTTGTTCTTTAGCCATAAGGCAGATCATAGCCTCTCCCTCAGAGTCACTTGAGTAGTCAGCTTCACTACTCTCTGAATATGCTGCTTCTTTGGACTTGGCTGTCTCAGCAGTCTCAACGGCCAACATGGCTTTCTTCTTTTCCTGTCTTCTTTCTCTGAAGACTTTTCTTTCTTCCTCATTCCTATATTTGTTGACTGGTGGATAGGAAAAGTCAACTGCAAAATGTCCTGGTTGTTTGCAGTTCCAACACAGGTTCTCAACTCTTTGATCAGCTCTTTCTATTCTTGGATTATTAGCTCTCTGATATTCAACCTTTTGATGCTCACCTCTCTTGGGTGGCCTGTCTTCCCTTGACTTGGAAGGAGATGAATGTCTTCTGGAGGTCTCACCCTTATTTCTTTTATAGTTCTTATTGAAGAACTTGTTGAATCTTTTGACCATCAGGACAATTTCCTCCTGGTCTATAGCTTCCTTGGGTTCAACTCTCTTTCCATCATTAGCCATCAGTGCAACTGTCTTGGGTACAACTGTCTCCTCTTGCTCTTTTCTTCTCAGCTCAAACTCATAGGCTTTGAGATCTGAGAATAGCTCATGATTGGATGTTTTTTAGAGATCCATTGAATGTCTCAGAGCCATAACCTTCATTTCCCATTCAGCTGGGAGGCTTCTCAAGATCTTTATACACATTTCTTTTTGTGTATATTCCTTCCCAAGAGCTGAAAGCTCATTTGTGATTTCAGTGAATCTGACATCCAGCTGATCCAAGGTTTCACCTGCAAGCATTTTGAAATTTTCAAATTTTTGAACAACAACAGTATATTTATTTTCTTTAATTTGTTGTGATCCTTCATAAATTAAAGTAAGCTTATCCCAAATCTCTTTTGCAGATTTGCAAGATTTGACTTTGTTGAACATGGCTTTGTCCAATGTCTTGTAGAGTATATCCTTGGCCACATTGTCCAGGTTGTATCTCTTCCTGTCCTCATTAGTCCACTCAGTCCTTTGTTTTTCAACCATGGCTGGTCTTACTTGGCAAGCAACTTCTTCTCCTTCACTATGGTCGCTCTTTTCTACAGTACCGTGTTCACTTTGAGTATTTGCAGTGTCCTACATCTATCAAAAGCCACATTTCATCATGTAATGCAGATAGATGAGCCTGCATACGAATTTTCCAATCATCAAATTCTTCAACAGTGAACATAGGAATGCATGTCAGATTTGCTTCCATGATAATAACTTTTCTTAAAAAATGAAAGACTTTGAAGCACAAGTGTTTAAAACGTTTCTTGAAAAGATAGAGATCTAGTTCAGTAACCAGTGCGGAAGGCTCAATGAACCAACCGCTCTGATACCATTTGTAGGTCCCAAGGGATGTGAAGTAAGGTTTAGAAGGGGGGTTGAATAAACCTTATCAAATTTTCGATTTAGTCCTTTTAAAATAATTCAACAGAGTTGACTCAAATAGTTGTGTCATTGATGGACAGCTAAGTTGGCTTTTCAGCTAAGTTACCCACTCAACAGATTCGATAGAGCTGTTGATAGTATAATTTGGTTGCTCAAGCCAAATACTTAACTTGGCTGATTGGTTTTTTAACAGTGAAAGACTTAACACCCTTAGATTTGTTTTAAGTTTATTTTAACACTTGATTCTTAGCACTTAGTTATTTATCAGTTGGATAGCAATTATGAATCTAACAACAGATATAATGTAAATATGCATAAAAGTAAATTTGCTGAAAGTAAATAACACAAATATTTTATAGAGGTTCGAAGATGGAAAAATTCTTCTAATCATCTCTTCTCCAACTCTGGAGGAATCCACTATGTAACAGATCGGTTTACAAAGCAATGAACAGTCCGGAGACAACCCCGATCACACGGTGGCTTCTCTTGCGACTCGGCTTCTTCCGCAGGGCATTTGCCTTGCTACTATTTGACTCACTTCTCAAGTTCTTGGATTTGATCACGAAGCCCTCCAACAAACTTGATAATGGTTTGACTGGAACCTTTCTATAATCCTAGCTTGGAAAGTAGACCCATTTGATTTCTTCAAAAGTTTTCTCTTCAATGATTTGAAGTTGTCTTTCCTTCACAACTTGTGTTGGATCGATTTCCGAGTTTGAGGCTTGAGGAATTGCTTGAATGTTTATGAGAATATTGCAGGTTAAATGCTTGAATATTGCTTGCTTGTTCATGGTTCAGGTAACCTCTTCTCAATAACTTCCTCAGCCTTTTATAGTGCACATTTGAAATTTTGCCCGTTGAAGAGATAGGCTAATTTCAAATGTCACTTGTGTTCTTGGCTTGTCTTGGTCTGCAGTCCTTGATGTTGATCCTTCCTTGTATTAAATGTCTTCGCAGCAATGCAAGTGCCTGACACAAGGTGCAGTGTTTCCCATTGGTTCATTCCTTTTGCATATTTCAGGGACTAATACTTTAGATCTAACAACTTTGACATATTACTATATTGAGTAATATTCTTGACTTTAATCAATGGATCTAAGTCGGTTGTCTTGACTAGAGGCTTTGTCTTTACCCAGTGAGGTGACTTGAGTCGGCTCGGTCATTGGATAACTCAATTGTCACTTCAACTTTGAGACTTGGCTTCTAGAGATGACTTGATCGACACTCCTTTGACTATTCCTCGGTGACACTCCTTGATCGAGTCCTTGACTTTCTTCATGGCATTACTTAGTTGACACACAATGAGTCTTCACATAGTTTGCGATTGACTTCTTGTAATCCTTGGCATAGTGACTTGACTCAACTTTTCCATCCTATCTATTACAATACAAATTACAAGTAAAATGGGGTGCCAATTTCTAGTTGAAGTTTTACATGGTATCATCAAAATCTACTCAATAAATTTCCTAACAACCTACGAATACTTTTCATCGATAAAATTTGTGGGTATTCTACAAGTTTCCTGTAATGTCATATAACCTTTAGCAATTGATTATGTATCACATATATATATATAATCCATATAATAGAATTAATAGAAATAAGTTAAAAATTAATGAATAAATAATCAATATATTTTATTTTTGAAATCTTATGTTATGTTAATGCTACAAGTAAACTAATTAAGTAAAATCTTGTATAAAATAAAGAGGCAAAATAAAGTGTAAAGAGCTATGAAAATTGGTATTTATTAATATTTTATAGATTAATATTATTATAACATTGAAAAGAAAATAAAAATTAAGAAAATATTGCTTTTGTCTTTACCTAATTTTGGGATATCAGTTAACTAAATAAATCGTTCGCATTATTGAATTAAAGCGACACAATTTTGTTTTACCAAAATATAGCCAAAAAAGTGTTACAATTAATTAAATATAGTGTTACCTTGAATTTTTGTAATTAAAGTGATATCTATTTGTGTTACCAAAAAATAACAAAAAAATGTGATACTTAAAAAGTGTTACTTATTTGAAACAATTACAAATAAGTGTTACATATTTTAAAGTACTACAAAAGTGTTTCATAAATTTTATAATGTAAAAGTGATAGGAACATGTGTTACATAATTTTTTTTTTATGTAAAAGTGCTACAACTTTGTGTTACCTAATGTCACTTATGTTGTAGTGGGTGGGGCTAGATGTGTGAGACGGTCTGTTAAGTTGGTATTTTACCAATTAATTGAGTATTTTAGAGTAGAATTTGGTTTTATTTTTGGGTGTTTTTAGAGTCGTTAGAGTTCAATTTATTTCAATTAGTGTCGATGAAGAGTCAATCTGATTTGGTAGCCGAGAAATGAAGAAAACGATGAAAACGGCGCGAAGAAAGAAGAAATCGCGTTTGAAGAAGGAAAAATCGCATTTTGGCCTAAGGGCGGCGGCGCCGCAGGCGCAGCGCCCATGACAGGGGTAGCGGGTTTGGCGGATGACAACTAACGCCGAAGCTATTCTGCTGCAGGCGGACAACTTTGAGCTATGCGGGTGGCGCTGCGCCTTAACGCCCGCAGCTGCGGCGCCGGCGTAAGTGCGTGTGACGGTGCGAGATTTTTTGGCGCAGCGCCGGGGCGGAATTTCCCCAGGCTCACCTACCCCCTTTCTTGGATTTTTGTGGACTTTTTGTGGACTATAAATACTAGCCTTGGGGCTTGAAATTAGGGATCTGGGACCCTTGGGAAGACAAGAAAACAGCCACAAGACAAAGAAGAAGGTTTGGAACATCTTGGGAAGAGCTTGGATAAGAAGATTGGAGGCTCTATTATCTATAAATAGAGAAGATCCCTCAACTCTTGTTCTTATTTTGTTGCTTTCTTCATATCTTGTAAGATGTATTGTTGTATTCTTATGGATTCATTTTCTTTAATCATGAGCTAAACTCTATAATTCTAGAGGGATGATGTAATCTATGTTTGAATTTATGTTTTGAAATTGTGGTTTGTCAATCTAGATCTATCAATTTATTTGTGCTATTTGGATCTATTGCTTCTAAATTACTTGATCAATAATTTAGAGTGTTTGGTGTATTTGATTTAACACTTGAGAGAGGTAATTGAATACATGACCTTGGAATAGCATAACCTAGGATTTCATAGAATTGAGAGATTTGTGAATCCTTTGAAGTCATTTATCAAGATTCATAGCTTTTATTGAGATTTCAATTGGTGATTTTTATAGAGATATTGATTTCCCAATTACATCTAAAATCATTTGGCACTCGAGAGAGGAAATGATTATTGTAGAAATCTTGACTTATAAATTGATAATTGATGATTGATAAACCATATTGATAACATAAGGGATAACTAGATTCATCACACCTCTAGAATTCATTTAATCATTTGGATAAACTCATTGATATTTTCATATTCTTGATTTAATTTTGGTATTTTAGCATAATCAACTCCATCAAACATTGAATTTCTAAATAAAGTTAGACTACTATATTATAGTACTTAGCAATAATTCGATAATTATTCCCTGTGGATTCGACAACCCTACTTCTCTATATTAAAACTTGACATCGTAGACTTGCGGTTAGAAAATTCTCTAACAGTCTCATACAAGTTTTTGTTTTTAATTTATGTTTCCCTTTATATGCACGTCATATATAGATGATTTAAATTCCATATGTATTTAAGAAAGGGTGGCGCTATTGACACCCCCAAAATTGATGAGCACACCCACCTCCATATAATTGCAAAAATGTCATTCACTTAAAAGACTATATTACCCTTGGTTAAAGAAGTTCTGAATACACTCACATCATTCACCCACATTCTTCTTCTTCTTCTCGAAGAAAGTTCAATTTTTTTGTATATAAACCCTAGATTTTTCCAACGCCCAAATTATTGAAGATTCCACTACAAGAAAATAATCAAATTCCAATAAAATAATTCCAACGGAATGAAAATACCGTTGAAATTTTTGAATTCCAATGGAAATTCCAACACCACAACACACCGTTGGAAAATTGCAACAACAATTCCAATGGTAACCAGACCATTGGAATAAACCATTGGAATATCCTTGGAATTCAAAACTCCAACAAAATCGAGTTAGATGTAACTCGCAATCGAGTTACTTTTGCATTGCGAGTTACATGTAGCTCGATATCAAGTCACAGTTTTAAATGTCACTTGATATCGAGTCATATGTCGAGTCACTTTGTATCAAGTTACATGTGACTCAAAATCAAGTCACTTTTTAAGGTGACTCGATTTTGAGTTACCCTGACGACAAGCGATTAACTCAATCTTGGTGTTTTTTGATAATTAAAGATGGAGATGGGGTTCGCTCAAAATTGGAGAGGTAAACTAAATGTGTATACCAAGTGTCACTTGATAGAGCATATCAGGAAGGAGCTGATGGAATCCGGCAATTTAGATGAGTTTAGGAATAGGCCGTTTGGTGCGTTTCTGGACTTCGACTCAGACGCGTACATGACCTCGAAGGGTATGCTCCGGTTGCTTGGTAGACAGATCATGGTGGAGGGATCTGAGACGGGCGACTTGTGGTTCCGCGTTGGTGGGCGGAACCTCAGATTTGGCTGACGAGAGTTTGCTATGGCTACTGGGCTACGCTTTGGCCCCTCAGCGATTGAGCCATGCTCCTCCCATCATATCCCACCGGAAGGAGGAGTATACCGTCAGTATTTCGATGGGGAGTCCTTGATACCGGTGAAGGTATTGCTGCTTTTCATCGCGGATCATTTTAGAGCAGGACTAGAGGATAATCTGAAGATGGCGAATATCTTGTTCGTCATAAAGTATCCGTTCGCTCTCGATCCACGTGGTACCATCCCATTATGGATGTGGATATTGGTTGAGGATGCCCTGGGGTTTAGGACATTCCCATGGGGCTTCTACGTGTATAGGCGTCTCCTCTATTTCCTTGATACTGGAGTCCGAGCCCCTGATAATCCTGAGAGATCAGTCCATTTCCACATCTATGCCTACTTCTATCATATACAGGTATATATAATTTAAACACGTGTCACTTTTAACAAGAGCATTTCATATTGTAATCGGGTTCATTATTTATTTGTTTTTTGTTTGATGCAACTTTGGGCATTTGAGGCTATTCCTTCACTCGATCGGGACCTTGCCTAAACCTCCCTAGGTTGGAGGGCTATCCTAAAGGCGGACGGTTTAGATGCCACAAGAGGACCTTGATGCGTGGCGTTATTTGACCCCAAGGTAATTTTCAATTTTTTACAAAATCATATGTGTAATAGTGGTATTGATTCTATTTTCTTCGTAATTAAGCTTAAGTTTTCTTATTTTTTTGATAGAGGATATGCACACCGTTACATCCCACTGAGGTGGAGTTACGACTCCCTTACATGCAGGGGATTGATTTGGACATGTCGCACGTATTGATGTATGTCCATATGGATTATTTCCCATCACAGGTTGCCCCACTTGACCCTGCCACTATTGCTAGGAAGATTGTTTTGGAGCCAGAACGTACGCTAGATCAGGTCTGCCTACGTCTCGGCGTCCGAAGAGGCAGATGACCCAGTCCTAACCTGCACGTATTGATGATGATGATGATAGTGAGGCTGAGGATATTGCGGGTTCGAGTCGTCCTTCTCATAGGCGGAGGACCCATACCCAGACTCCACCCCCGCCTCGACGCTTTCCACCCCTGCCTCGACGCTCTCCACATCCACTTATGTCTCCCCCTCCTCCTCACGATGGGTCTCCACCTCGACACTCGACCCATCAGTGACGCTCTGCACCTCCACCTATGTCTCCCCTCCTCATGATGGGTCTCCGCCTCAACACTCGACCCATCAGCATCTACCTCCACCTCCATCTCCACCTCCTTCTAGATCTCCAACGGGGGCTCCTTGTCCCTCATCATAGACCTGTGCACCACGACCTGCGGGACCAACTTTTCTATCTGACCCTTCTGCGAGGCATTCTGCTCGAGTATTCCTACAGATGGTTTAGACAGACATAAGTAGGGTGGTTGACCGTGCCTGGAGCGTAAGAGAGAGATCATGATGGCTTCTGTACGATATGAGATTCATTCGTACTTGGATACTCGACTGTCTGATTTGCTACGTCGGGTATTGCGTGAGCAGCCTGCAGAGTCGAGTCACGACCATCACAATTCAGAGTTGGACACAGATGATCCATCTCTACACACCAACCATGGGACTCATGGAGCACAGGGGCATACATATACTGTTTAGACATCAGACTTTATATGTGGGGTATGTATACGTTATGCATTCTATCTTCTATTAAATTCGATACTTTGTATGAATAATGATGTTAATGGTACTTCATTTGCTTCTACTATTTGTGAGGACACTAGACTACCCACCGATGCGGAGGGTTTTTTGCAGGCAGTGTCTAGTGATACTCCGTGTGGCACACCCCCACCCCCACAGCTTCCACCCGCAGTAGTTGTTGAGCATATCGGAGAGTCTGCGGGGGGTGAGACTGCGGGGGCAGAGGCAAAAGAGATTACTCCCGTTACCCCGGTACGTCCTGCTTACTGCGTTCGTATGCTGTCGAGGTACCTACAGTCTTCATTTATAGACTTAGATGAGCAGAGGAGGCAGAAAATGATTCGTCAGCAGTATACTCGGTTCTTGGAGATGCCTAACCACCTGCTGTATATTCCGTATATTTTGTTTGTCCTTAGTGATATTTCATTTTAATACTAGTTAAACTGATTCTCTTTTATGTCTATTAGCCGAGATGTAGGATAGTGCTAGCTTGGTATCAGGGCTCCTCGTACTTTCGCGAGATTGAGGACGTAGAGGAGGATCTAGCCAATAATGTAAGTAGTTTTTTTAAGTATTTATTTCATTTTACTAATTGTTATTGTTTTTTTAATCTCATGTTGTAGGTCCCAAGGGGTGTGATGTAAGGTTTAGAGGGGGGTTGAATAAACCTTACTAAATTCTTACTTTTTAGTCCTTTTAAAATATTCAACAGAGTTGGCTCAAATAAGCTAAGTCCTTGGGGGACAACTAGGTTGGCTTTCTTCAGGAAAGTTACCCACTCAACAGACTCGACTGAGCTGTTGATAGTATAACTTAGCTGCGTCAGCAAACACTTAATTTTTAGATAATTTGGTTTTAAACAATGAAAGACTTAACACCCTTTGTTAATTTTAAGCACGTTTTTAATACTTGTTTTTAGCACTTTTTCTTATCAGTAGAGTAAGCAATTTAACTTATCAGCAGATATAAAAATATAAGCAAGAAAGTAAAGTGCTGAAAGTAAATGACACAAGCAAATTTTATAGTGGTTCGAGGATGGGGTAATTATTCTAATCCACTCTTATCCAACTCTTCGAGGAATCCACTATGTAACCGATCAAGTTACAAAGCAGTTCTCAGTCTAGAGACAGTCTTGATCACACAGCTGGCTTCTCCTGTGACTCATCTTCTTCACAAGACAACTACCTTGCTACTTCAACTCCCTTCAAACCCTTGGAATTGATCACACAGCCTTCCAACGAGCTTGAAACTTCTGGTTCGATCTTGAACCTCACTACAGCTCCTTTAACTTGGAGAGTAGACCCATTTTCTTTCTTTAAAACTTTTTCTCTTCAATTGGTTGAAGTATTCTTTCCTTTACAAACGTATGTTGGATCGAGTTTCTTCGAATTTTAAGCTTGAGGAATTTCTTGATAAGCTTTTAGAATATCTGCATGTTTTTCTTGCTTGTAAATGCTTGTTAGATTAGTGCCATTCATAACCTTTTCTCAAATGCTTCCTCAGCCTTTTATAGTGCTCATTTGAAAATTTGCCCGTTGAAGAGATAGGCTAATTTCAAATGACACTTTCTTGTTCATTGGCTTGTCTTTTCTTGGCCTGCAACATTGTGATGTTAACCCTTCCTCGTATTAAATGACTCTGCATCTTTACAGGGTCTAACACATGCTTCAGTGTTTCCCATTGATTTATTCTTTTTGCATATTTCTGGGCCAAATACTTTAAGACCTGGAAGCTTGGACTTATTACTATATCGAGTAATATCCTTGACTTCCTTCCAATGGATCAATGTCAGTTGTCTTGACTTGACTGCCTTTACCCCTTTGACTTTAGTCTGCTCCAATCATATGGGAATGACTCAATTATCATTTCAACTGTTAGACTTGACTTTTTACTGACTTGACTAAAACTTCCACATCCTCTACACAGTTGGTCCTCAGCTGGATCTCCTTTAGTCGAGTCTTTGCCTTCCATCTTGACCATACTCTGCTGACACACAGCTGGGTCTTCACTCTAGTCTTCAGTTGACTTCTTACATTCGTCGACATAGCTGATTTCACTCAGCTCTTTCAGTCCTACCGATTACAACAAAGAAATAAAAGGAAAATGGGGTGCCAACTTCTTATTCTAAGTTTTACATGGTATCATCAAAATCTTAACAATAAATTTCTTAACACATGTTGTTAAAAATGTTGTAGCATATTGAGCCTTATCTCGAGGTCCTTGTTCGGAGATTGCACGTCGGGGTTTGGCTTCACCCTGGTGTTGGAGAAGACACTCTGAACATCCAGGATTGTTCATTTTTTGTAAGTTTTTAATTTTAGTTGACGTTCATTAAACATACTTTCTACTGTTGATACTAATGCTTTTAAAATGAAAATTGTCTACAGACGCGCCTGAAGGATGCATGGGATCACATCCATCCAGAGGACAAAGAGTGTCAAGGTGCATGCATGTACGTCGAGCGTTTGTTGGGTGAGTCCATCCCGGCAGTGCAGACTATAGATACAATCCGCGAGTATCGGCGGAAGATGCTGTTGGAAATTTTTGCGCACAGTACAGAGATAGTACCTATTAGTTAGTTTGCACTTTGTATTCTATTTTGACTTTCACGATGTATGATCGTTGTACATATTAACCTTATTCGATTGATTGTATATATTTGTTGATCGATATAGTTAGTTTGCATCTTGTTTTGGAATTACTCTTGCTCTAGTTGGTTTGTTGGAGATTATTGGTTGTGTTGGATGTATTGGCTATATTGGTTGTGTTGGTTGTTTTGGTATTACTCTTGCATCTTGTTTTGATATACTTGTTGGTTGTGTTGGTATTATTGGTGGTTGTGTTGGTATTATTTGTTTGTTTTGGTTGGGGTGTGTTACATGTTGGTTTGTGCAACTAACAAAGGAGTCATGATGATTTTTTTCTTATCTAACTCGACATCGAGAGTCACTCGAGTCGACTCGATTTCGAGAAAAAAAAAAACTTCGACATCGAGTCTTACATATGACAAGTGACTCGATGTCGAGTCAAGATTTATTACATATGACAAGAATTCAAACAGACTATAGGCAGCAGAAACAAAGAGTTCTTCAAATTTAAAGTGCAATAAAGATTAAGACAACAGTGTTAGAATTTAAAATACAAAATAGAACTAAACAATTTTGACTACTTATGTTTGGACTTTGATGAAGTTCCTTCCTCAAAACGGGGACGCTTAGGCAAATATCGAGGGACAGGTGTCCACGGCAAAATTTTGATAACTTCCTTCTTCCAAGGCTCCATCTTGAATAGCAGGGCGAGTTTGTGGAACAGGGGTTCCCCGTCTAACTCATAAGCGGTTGCGAGGGTTGCATCAACCTACAAGAACAGAAAATTAACAAAATTGGAAGTAAATTGAAGTGCTTGAAATATGTATAAAAAAGTAAAATGAATGAAAAATTACCTTGCCCCTGTCAAGCCTATTCTGATGAGTAGAATGAACGAAATCAATCTTGCGATCCCAAAAACGCCTGGAGTGGCAAGCATATTAGCGAAAAAGTTGTAGCAAGCTTGAAGATGCTTAACGCATTGATTCACCTCAGAAAATATGAAAGTACAGTCAAATTGTGACTTCAGAAGAGCCCTAGCACCCAATACAGAAGTGTTGTTAAACCCCCGACCTCCCATCGGCTTTATTCAACTCGCTCACAAGGAAATCAACAAGTAGAATATCCATCGGCATTATCCACGTAGTTTTTTTTTCATTTTAGAGCACAGTAAGGAAATTATTTCCGTGTTTCTGCGGTGGTGGAAGAGGAGAGAAATTAAGGTTGTCTGTGTTCATTTTGATGTAGATGGATGAAAGATGTAGATGTATTCCTCATTGACGGGGTATTTATAGAAAAATTATCCTGATTCATACTCATCAATGAAAATCTCACAAGGACAAGAAAATCACTGAAGATCTGAAACAACAGCTCATAAGACAAGAAACATCACTGAAAGTACTGTTTGACAAGAAACATCACTGAAAAGCTGAAACAAAAGCTCATAAGACAATAAACATCAATGAAAAGCTGAAACAAAGTACTGTCTGATAAGAATCATCTCTGAAAGCTGAAACAAAAATAATGTACTTTATCACGAGATATAACACGATATCAAGTCATGCTACTTGGCTATCGATTCTTATAATAGGTACAATTAAATTACAAACTTTATCGAGTACATGTTCAATTTACTGATTGACTTCAGAAACTCTATTAGGACAAATCCTCCTAGTGTGTCCTTCTTTCATACAAATGCCGCATTTTCTTGGATTCTTCTCTAGGGTGATCAATCGTGTTGCTTCCATTCGCACTCGTTGCATCATGGCAAATGGGGGGAGCACCGCATTATATGTAGAACGATTGTGACCCTCTTGACAACATATACATCATATTATGGACTGTTGTGAGGTACTAGATGGACCGCTAGATGGAATCTGTCAAGTCCTCAGTCGGCCAGCTTGTCGAGGATTTAGAGGTGCCTTGACAACCAAAAGTCGTATCGTTTCTGGCACATTCCATTCTTTAGGATGTTCAATGGGCATGACAATTGGAGAGTAAAGTTTCCACAATGTTTATGTTTTATAGTAGTTGTGCACGTAACTGTAGACTGATTGATTTGCCTTACTGAAATAAATAGCAAAAAATGTATATAAGGATATCATAGACGCGAAATAATTAGTAATTTAGTAAAAAAATTTAAATATACCTGATTGCCTTAATCGCATATGGACACGGCAATAGATCAAGCTGAAACACTCGGCAAGTACACGTTCTCTTTGCCAAATCAACAACAAAAGAATGTACTCCATCCTTCACAGAATAAATTAGGCTACTAATAGGTGACACATGCATCTTATCAGCCAGTGCACCTGCTTCTGTCAATCTCTTAGCTGTATCTGTGTTGACTTCATTGTTCATGTTTTGGGCTGCATTTCGATGCTCGTGGAACCACTCCTGAATGAGGTTTCGAATAGAATCGAGCAACGAACAAATGGGCAACGACCAGACAAGTCTAGCATTAAGAACATTTGTTGCATTTAATGTCATGAACCCATAGCGTCTAACTGGACAACGTGCACGTGCCCATCTTTTCGTTCCAGCCCTAACCAACTCCTTGTAGGCCATTTCGTTTGCATTTTGAATCAGGGCCATTATCTTCTTGAATCTTTCAGGAGAATAAGTGTACACTGCCTTTTGGTATAAGCTCACCACTTGACCTCGATAATTTCTGATATTTTGCCTCAAGTGATATGTTGCATATACCATGCACAGCGTTAGGAAATACACTGACAACTGCATTCTTAATATTTTTGTGATGATCGGATACAATGAGCATAATTTCAGGGCATTCATACGTATTGCGTAATTGCTTCATAAATCATTCCCATGATTCGTCCTTCTCCTTATCATCCACACCAAATACTAGTGGAAACACTTGTCCATTGTTGTCTTTCGTAACCGCAACAACAACACACCTTTAAACTTGCCCTTTAGGTGTTTGCATCAACAACAATAACAAGTCTACAACACTCAATGAACCCTTTAATTGATGCATGTAAGGCAATATAAACATACTTGAATCTATCATCATCATCAGTCTCGTGTAGCGCAATTGTACCAGGGTTCTCTTTTTTCAACATGTACAAGAATGCAGACAAAATCCCCCAAGACTGTAAGTGGTCACCATGTATGTAGTTGTAAGCATGATGTTGTGATTTTAGTACTTTGTTTTACAAAATATCTATCCCATGTTCAGCAGACAAATCAGTAATAATATCCCTAGGTTTAAAGGATCGTCTCTCCTTTAGTAGTTTTGGCGCAAACAGAGCTCCAATAATCTTCGAAGGCAATTGTCGAGGAGCATGTCTACTTAAGTTGGCTTCACATGTATGAGGTTGCTCAAATTTAGTCACCTTCCAACTTCCTCCTTGGATAGCATTTGCGCGAAGTCAGAAGGTGCATCCTTTATGTTTGCAAATAGCCTCATAGCGTGAAGTCGAAGACCGGGTTGTTCTATACTTCACACGTTAGTGTAGATGGTAGAAGCCCAACTTTGTTACCATTTCTTCCTTGCTTTCAAGCACTGCACCTTTAAATAAGTCACGCTCGATGTTAGGTGGTTCTTGTGGAATGGAATTAGGGTTAGCATCGATAAGGCGTTCAGGAGCCATCCAAGCATATTTCGACCTAACCATTGGGAGCTCTGTATGATCAGCGTTCTCATTATCTACTTCGTTGGCATCAATAGGAGATACCTTTTGGATTGGAAATTGTCTATTCCGCAGAACATATTGGTCATTGTCTTCTATTATGATATCATTGTTCACATTATTTTTTTCACGGTCATCGAGAATAAAATAGTCATCTTTTTCCCATCCAAATTGATCATAAATCAATCGACGGACTAGTTCATTGTCAACATCATACTCTGGATCGTCCTCTTCTTCCTCGGATGTGTCACCATCATTGTCTCCCGATGGAAAAATTTGTTCATCTTGTTGGTTATGTTGATCACCAACAAAATCCTGGTCATCTTAGTCATCATAATGGCCACCGTCCCCGAAATCATCATACCTCCCAACATCATCATACTGCCCGAAATCATCATACCTCCCAACATCATCATACTGCCCAAAATCATCATTAAATCCACCACCACCACCACCATCATCATCATCATTATCACCATCCACATGATCACTACTATTGATTCTCAGTTGATGCTCTAGGATAGGAGATTTATTTGGACAATTATCGGGCAATGCATGTTGCATAGATGTTGGTTGAGGCTCCAAGGTCCTAGATTTACTTGGACAACTATCGGGCGCAACATGTTGCATATAGGTTGGCATACACTGTGGTGGACTATGTATATAATTAATGTCGTAGTGAGAATTATATGGATTTAAGGGCATGAATTGACTGTTTATACCATATGAATAAGATTGAGCAACCATGAGGTTCATAAAACCATGTGGATTGTTATTTTCGGTGTACGAAGTCTCCACCATCCCATTATCTTTTGGTTGCAAGGTCACAAATATTCGGGGATCTTTGAAAATCTCAGCTATTCGTCGAAGATCCCGTTCCCACATAATCAAAGACTTAACCTCAGAACTACTCCCAGTTGACATTAAACAGTGTAATTTGTATTCACAAAAAGGCAATCACCATTTACAATGTTATGAACAATATCCACAAACCCACTATATGATATTGTCCACAACGACGTAAAAACGAGTACTTCTTCACCATTCCTATAGAAACTACCATCCCAAAAACAACTATGGATAATTATCATTTTATCATCCTCCATCTGAAACCAACAACAACAGACAAAAGAAAATTAAAATCTGAAGAAGGCTGACATGTAACTCCAACAACAGTCTGCAAATGTAACTCGACATCTGACTCGATGTCGAGTTACATCTAACTCGAAATCGAATCACATGTAACTCGACATCGAGTCAGATGTCGAGTTACATTTGCAGACTATTGTTCGAGCTTATTTAATTCGAACTGGTTTTTTTTCATGTCTATGATTTTCAAATCTATTGTATGCCCAACCCCAAACTAAATACGATACTGAAATGAATAAAGGATGAGCTCGAGAACAAAATGCTTACATTGTTTCGAGATTCCGATAAAAAAAAATGGATCGCCGGAAAGTCGCCGTCAAATTTTATGTCTTAGAACCAAAAGTGTGAGAGAGAAAGTGAAAAGGAGAAAGAGAGGTATGTGACCTAATGTAATATGATTAAAGGGTATGAATGTCATTTCACACCCCAAAATGGCTAAAAAAATGTGTTTGAAAAAGTTGGCTATTTTTAATTTTTACACTTTGGAAATGGCCAATTTGACCCATTTCCACTATAATTAATATGAACTTGACATTTATTAATACTATTGATTCAGAAAATGTAGATACTTCGAATAAGAACTCCGAAAATTATATAATCAAAGATGTCTAAGCACTGTGATGTAATGCATGAATTCGTTAAAAAATATTAAATATTAAAAAACAAAAAACTCCACGTGTCGTATCTGAAAACTAATTCAAAAGGACATGATAAAAGTAATAAACATTCAAACATCTGTAATCTCTATAATAACTTAATTAAGTTTTTAAAGGTCGCCGTTAAAAAGATCAAATTACGGATTTATGTTTCACTTGATCTTATAAATTGCAGTATATGATGAATTTGAATAATGAATTCTATTTGTTAGCAAGGAATTAAATTTTGTTTGGAAAAAAATATTTAATTAAATTTATCCTAAAAATATAACTCATACATATACAATCTGAGCATTACGATTATGACTGTCGAGTTTGTATTGCTACTATTAACATAAAACTCCTCATGAATAAACAATAATTACAAAACTACCCCTGAAATTTAGGGTAACCAAAAAAAACACAGCTATCTTTCCAAATTAAAAAATATTCCCTAGAGGTTTATATTTAGTTTACAAATACCCCTTCTTGAGGCTGCTTGAGTATTCAATTATGTAAATTATAAAAATAAATGTCAATGAATATTTGTAATTTTGAAAGATAATTGAGTTTTTTTTTGTAATTAGGCTAAACTTCTGGTAGTTTTTATAGTTAATCCTAAACCAAAAATAGGTAATCAAATTTCTTTTGGTGTTCAAAGTTGAAAGGTATGGATTTACTTGAGATTTGAGAAAGAGGAAAAATTACTACATTTGATGCAAGTCCCACCTAACCCAAGGCCAGCCACACTGGAAAAGTTTGTGTACAATCTTTGTTTCTACTCATGAATTCCAAAAGAGAGAAGGGTTGTTGGAAATGGTTAACCCGAGTCGAGAAATTAGCTGTGTCTCACGACTGGAAAATATTCAAAGAACTCTCAAGTACATACGAGTCATGATTAACAAGGCTTGAGAAACTTTGTGGACAAGAGTTTTGACTAGATCTATGAGTGGATTATTTGGAAGAGAATTAATGCTAATACCAAAGTGTTAATCAAAGAGAAAAACATTAACTACACAAAGGATACAAGCGAAATATAAAGCTATGTGGCACGGATATGAATATAGATGTAGATATATACCGATATAATAATTAAGGTATGCATCTTTGAGACACGAAAAATCATATTAGTGATGTTATGAGAAAAAGAAAAATAAATTTATTGTGTGCAATAGAGTGCATCCATATTTGAGGAGTCTTATTTGGATAAGGTTTATTCGAAACTTCTCCTATTAATACTCTAACCGAAATAGGGATTGAGATATATATTGATATCTTTCTTCTAGGTGCATCACCAAAAATCTCCAAGGGTCTAAGGTGTTTGTTTATTCGGTGGAAATTCTAGTAGATATATCCATTGGAGCGGGAAGGACGTTTGTCTACCTCTTTCGAAGTACAAGAAGTTCGTAATACAAGAAGGGCGTTAGCCTACACGGTTCGTGGAGTTATATACATCAACAAAGAAGGTTTGTAGGCGAGCCATAGATCCATGTGAATCAATTCATCCATTGCTAAGGTAATCTCAATTCACATTTTACGTGGTTTACGTGACATAATTTCTAACAGTGGTATCAGAGTCATTATGGCTCGTTCTCGCTATTTGATGTTGTTGAGTTTGATGATCAATGAGATTTAATTCTTTATTTAAAAATTCGAATCTGTACTTTTTGATTTTATATATGTAATATTGTTGTCAAATTGTAGATTTCGAAAAGACGATTGATTTGATATATTATTCATTCAAAATAGATAACAAACGAATAAATTATATGGATTCAAAGTCTTTGATTGAAAAACAAAAATCTGCATAGATTTTCGCGTCAAAGTTAATTTGTTTGAACAAAAACTTGGGTTAGACCGTCTAACGGATCTTTTCCGTTAGACAGATCCAACCCGACCGGATTTTTTCATAATTTCATGCACCGATGGTATTTTATAATATTCTTGGGCGGCGTCATAAGATCTTCGGACCGGTGGTATTTTTATAATATTAGGAGTCGTTAAAAGTATTAATCTTTCCCCTTAAAAGTATTAGTAGTATATCTGAAAGTATTAGTAATCCCCTTGAACAATTTTTTTACTAGCCCTCATGAAAAATATTAATTTTTTGCCTCAAAAGTATTAGTAATCCACTTAAAATGTATTAATTGTCCCCTTGAAAAGTATTAGACAATGACGTAATATTAGAAAACCCTCAAAAGTATTAGTTTTTCTCTTGAAAAGTATTATTAATCTCCTGAAAAAGTATTAGTAACTCCTTGAACAGTTTTTTTAGTAATCCTCGTGAAAAATATTGATTTTTTCCCTCATAAGTATTAGTACTCCCCCTAAAACGTGTTAATAATCTTATTGAAAAGTATTAGGTTTTTAGTATTTATCCTGAAAAATATTAGTTGTCCTCCAAAAAAATATTAGTATCCCTCCTAAAAAGTATTAACAACGGCCATCGGATGTTATTGTTGTGATGTTAGTGGTTCTGTGGGTCAATAGACGGATTGACCGTAGGTCGGGTATTTGGATCTGTCTAACGGATTAGATCTGTTAGACAGTCCGACAGGAGACTAACCCATTTGTTTGTTAATTTATTATTTTTCTTGTTGGATTTCGCAATTGCTAAAACACATTTCATTTGCTCACACGCGCATGGGTGTGTAGATCAAGTTGTTCCTTTTTTTTTATTAAAAAATATGAATCGCCACATGGACGAGGGGCGATGTGGCGCCATGTAGATGTTATGCGGGTTGTGACGTGATGAATGGTGCTGCGAGGGTGATGTAGCGCCATCTAGATACCATGCAGGCATATTAGCATCACGTGACGAATGACGGCGCATGTGGCGATCATGCATTTAATAAAAAAATTGAGAGATTCTTGGTCTAGCATAAATTTGAATCCTTAACCTTTTAGGTGTTATATGTTGCTTTAACCATTAGACCACTTACTTATTTCGTTATTGGCACACTTGTTTTATGATCCCGGACATTATATTTTTAGTGACAACTAGTATATTGCTGTGCGATGATGGGTATACTATGTCGAACCATATAGGATATGTTGTATGAGACCATATGTGGTTTGCTTTGTTCTACCGTATAAATTGAATGAATATAAAAATAACATTTTTAATTAATATAAAACAATAAAACATATTTGACATGAATATACTTAAAGATTTTCAAAAATTGTGCAAACAAAATACCAATTTGTCGTGGAAAACGCATTCAAGACTCAACACTTGATTTTTGTCAGTATATGATGACTTCGAATAAATTCGAACCAACCTAAGTTTGACAGTCCAAATTGTTTTACTAATGTTTAAGTCGCGTATAAGTGTAATAATTGGTTTCATGGTGTTTTTTCTTTGTACTGATTTTAAAGTAATGCATTAGAGAATTGTGCAATCAGATGCGACACCTTTCAAAGATTGTATTATTGTAATGATTTTATTCAATCATCCACTATTTATAAGGGTGTAGGAAAGGATGTGTAAGGAAACTCAAAAAAAAAAAAAAACTGAGAATAGGTTTTAAACAACTAAATATAGTTCCATTAAATTATAGTTCAGTGGTCAATGCTTTGTCTTATATAGGTTAAGGATTTCAGCAATACATTGTGATTATTTTGTAATATATAAGTAATGAAAGACAACATTCCCAAATTAAATGATTTTGTTAAATATGTATAGTAATGTTGATAGCCAAAATAACATTGTTAATCTTTCTTTAGCATTTAATTAGAACATAGCACAAATTGTGAAAATTGGATATGGAAGGGTTTTTATAGTAATATTACAAATTTAATCCAACTTCATCAGAATTGATTGCGATTTCGTGATTCTTTTAAAAATTTCGTCATTTAATGGGGACAGTAAATAATGATTTACGCTTAATTCAAGTTATATACTCGATTTAAACCTTATTTAAATGAACTTTATCTAATATTTTATCGATTCATTTACCAAAATTAAAACAACATGTATAGAAAATTAAAATAGGTCAACTTCCATTTAATTTTAGTTGTTCTAATATTTTATTGATTCGTTTACCAAAATTAAATCAACAGGTATAAAAAATTAAATAGGTCAACTTCCATTTATTTTTTCCGCTTAATATTTCATTGATTCGTTTACCAAAATTGAAACAATATGTATAGAAAATTAAATAGGCCAACTTCCATTTAATTTTTAGTAGTCATTAACAGGTGCTACCAAAATTATAAAGTCAAAAATTATTAATTTAGATCACAAAAATCATGAAAAAAGTAAAAAGGATGAAAAAGATTTTGGAAAGTGTCTTTTAAGCGGAAAACATATTTAGAAAGGGATTGCTTACACACACACACACACACACACACACACACATATATATATATATATATATATATATATATATATAGGGTTAGGATCAAATGTAGCAGGGGGCTTACAGTGTGGCGGTGTAGATTAATTCAATCCATTAATTCGACAAATCCAATGGTTTGTTTTTTTCCAAATTATTTATTTATTTATTTAGTTTTGCCCAATTAAGGGCATAATCTGTCATTTTATTTGTAAAATAAAGCAGTTTTTTTTTTGGAATCATTTACCCAAAGCCGATTTTTATGAGATTTGATTTTATGATTGTTCGACTTTTCATTCACTTGTGGTTTACTCACAATGATGTACAATTAGTTTACAATGATGCATTGTTAGATATAAAATGGTTATTAAATGGGAAGATGGTTGCACCATTTTGTCTTTATAGTTCCATAAGATGATGTCAACTAGTTATACAATGATGCAATGTTAGATATAAAATGATTTGCGATCGATTATTAAATGGTGTCTGATTGACTATTAAAATGGTGCACAATTGATTATGGAAACGTGATATTAATCAATCCCTTGATTGTAGGGGCATGATTTATGGTATTTTGCTAGTTACTATTATGCTCTTCCACCTATTAATTAATTAATAAATCAGTTATTTTTAATAGTAATCTAGACCATTGAATAAAAGGTGTAGATGGATAGGATCAATCCACAATGCTACACGGTAAGAGGTTGCCACACGAGATCCCATCCATATATATATATATATATGTTATTGTTTATGTGTGTTTATGGAGGTGACATTTTTGGGTGCTCATGTTTATGTGTTTATTTTTAATTATTTATTTGAGAGATAATTATTGGAGATGGTGGTGGTTACAAAGTCCTAAGTTATTTTGTTTCTAGATCCTTGTAGTAGGTCCATGAAAAATATAATTATTATTAGTTTTTGGACTCATGTATTAGAGGGGCTATTTTTTGAGGAAATGTATTTTTGGATATGTTTTGTTTATCACCATCATAGGCTGTGATGGATGCATATTATGGACACTATAAATTTTATTCATGGATCAGTATTTATTTTATTGTGATCTCTTTTAGTGGGAGATGATTACTAGCCTTGTAGTGAAATTTTCGATCTCATTGAATTAAAAAAAAATTACTTGGATCCGGAAAAAAATCTTTGAGCAGTACCTAACAACTTCCGCATGTTATACAATGATGGATGCCCAAATAACTTTTTCTAACCTTTATGGTAGTGGCAAATTAGATGTCCAAAATTATGCAATGTGGTATAGGAAAATTAAATTTTTACTGCACAAAGAAAAGATCCTTGAACATATCACCACTATTATGCCTAGGCCAATTGAGCCAGAGAATGGACGGGTTGTCCAATATCATCGCGATATGGACACATACAATAAATGGGTGGATCAAGATAAGAGTGCACACTTTACTATGCTAAGCTGCATGTGTGATCATCTGATCTGTGAGTTCGATCAATACTCTATAGCTAAAGAGCTATGAGAGGTATTTAAGGTCAAGTATGGTAGCACTTTTGCTACAAGACCGAGGGCTCTCACCCTTAGGTTCAATCAGTATGCATTTGGCCTGAAGCACTCCATGACCCATCATCTTATGGATGAAAGACATGATTCGAGAACTTCAAAACACTGGATGTGAGCTGACAGATGAACAACAAGTTTTGGTTGTCATAAGGTCGCTACCTAAGCAAACTTGGAGACATGTAATGCTTGTGCTTACATATAATGAGAAAATTCAGACATTCGATAGTATCGCCAATCATCACAAACTTGAGGTTGACCATTGAGAGTCAGAACGAGCACAAGCAGTTGCTCTTGTCGCACATGCTGGACAACGTAAGCCTAAGAAAGGCAAACGTTGGAACACATAGATGGGTGTTGGACAAAGCAGTGCACAAAGTCAAAACTTGGCGCCACAAGGTGACAAAGCTATGAAGCGTCGTTGAGGAAAGAGGGGTGGAAAGAAGAAGAACAAATGCTTTAATTATGGCAAGTTGGGTCACTTCATTCGTGATTGCACTGAGCCAAAGAAGGTAGAACCCACACCTAGCTCTTTTTATTATTTTGTTTTTTCAAATGTTTTCTTGCTAATTCTCCCCATGGTTAGATAGAAGACACAGTAGCAACAAAACATATGACAATGGATCGAGCGGGATGTGTATATTATCATCGATTGCCAGCATACAACCCCTACATTGCTATGGGGAATGGCGCACAAGAGGAGGTTCTTGGAGTTGGATCATACCAGCTGAAGCTCAGCACTAGGCATGAGCTACTCCTTAGTGATGTGCAATATGCGCCTAACATTCGATGTAATTTACTTTCAATTTCAGCACTTTCTTAACATGGATTTTCTTTCTTGTTTGAGCACACCAACTTGTCTATTTTATTTGCAAAGACCTTTATGGCACATGGTTTATAAATAATGGGTTTTTCATGTTAGAATTATCAAGTGATTGCGTTTCTTATGTCTCTTCTACTGTTGATATTATTTTTGATTCTGTGAAATGGTATGCAAGATTAGGACACATAGGACAAGAAAGGATGATTAGGTTAGCTCGAGAAGGCTTGTTGGGCCATCTCGCTAAAGTCAACCTTCTTTTTTGTGAACCATGTCTGGTAGGAAAATCCTGCCGATAGCCTTTTGGAAAGGCAAATAGAGCTACGCATCCTCTAGAGTTAGTCCACTCAGGATATATATGGACCCATGATTGTGAGGACACGACACGGTGCATCCTATTTTCTCACTTTTATTAATGATTATTCGCGCTATGGGTCAGGATATCTCTTGTCTCACTGGTCAGAAGTGCATAACTGTTTTAAGCGATTCTTGATGGAGGTTGAGAACAAAAAAGAGAGGAACCTCAAAATCCTACGTACTGATAGAGGGCGAGAATATATGTCTGATCAATTTAGACAAACGTGTGAGGAAAAAAGGATCATAAGACAATTGATGATTCCATACACCCCGCAAAAAAATTGTTGTTGCAGAGAGAATGAAATGCACACTTCTGGATATGGCCAGATCGATGATGGCGCAAGCTAATATTTATATATCGTTTTGGGGATATGCAATTTTGACTGCTGCTTACATTTTAAACATTGTGTGTTCTAAGTCACTTTCTTCAACACCTTATGAGTTAAGGCATGATAAAAGGCCAACTTAGAAGGTTTACACCATTAAAGGTCAGCAAGGTTTGTTCATAACACTTCTCATAAGCATGGGAAGCTTGGTCCTTGAGTGGTAAAACATATCTTTATAAGGTATTGCGATCACTCGAAGGGATATGTGTTGTATGGTGAACACCCTAATTGAGGAATGACAGAGATAAGAGTCCCGAGGTATGAATTTCCTTGAGGAGGATTTTCTTGCCATTGGTGAAGTCAAAGGGATCATGAAATATTCGAGTTGCAAGATCCCTGCGGGTGGCGCACAACCGACGAGGGTGAGGTTTCACAACCTCATTCAAGAATTGATGGTGATAATATATGCGACCCTAAATTCAGTGGGAGTGACCTTCTGGAGAAAGACTTTCAAAATCCACTGATACGACAAAGCAAATGTGGAATAATACCCCGTCGGCATTTTGAGATTGAATGGGAAGTTTTCATGTGTGATTATGTGGATATTGATAAGCCATCTACTTATAAAGAAGTTGTGACTTCTTCGAATGCAAATGAGTGGATAACTGCTATGGAAGAAGAGTTGAGCTCAATGGCTAAGAACAAAGTCTGGGAGCTGGTCGATCTTCCATATGGACGCAAGACTATTCGGAACAAGTGGGTTCTTAAGGTCAAATGCAAGGCAGATGGATCTATCAATAAGTATAAAGCTCGACTTGTGGCAAAGGGTTATAGCCAAAATGAGCGTGTAGACTATGAAGAGACATTCACCCACCTAGACCTGGAATTATTTCAGATGGACATTAAAAAACCATTTCTCAATAGAAAACTAGCCGAGGAGATCTATATGGACCGACCTTTGAGTTTTCAACAAATAGGGCAAGAACGCAAAGTATGTCGCTTGAAACATTCTATTTATGGGCTGAAACAATCGTCCAGATAGTGGAACCATTGATTTCATCAAGCTATCATCGAGATGAGCTTTAGATGATCGAGGAAGACTACTGTGTGTATGTCAAGATAAGTGGGAGAAATTTTTTGATACTCTCACTATATGTGGATGGAAATGACATGGAGATTATTGTTTCTACTCAGAAATGGTTGTCCACACTTTTGAGATGGAGGACATGGGAAAAGCTGAGTAAATACTTGATGTTAAGATACACCAGGATCGTTCTAGAAGACTCTTGTGTTTGTCTCGAGAGACTTGCATCAAGAGGATTCTAGAGCATTTCCGTATGGAAAATACTAATCATGTTGACATACCCATGGACAAAAATTGTGTTTTTAGCAAAGAATTATGCCCCAATACAGAAGAAGAAATGGAACGCATGGCTAAGGTTACATATGCAAGTGTGGTCGGTAGTTTGATGTATGCAATGATGTGTGCACAACCGGACTTATGCTTTGCAGTTGGAATGGTGAGTAGAAAACAAAATAATCATGGGCATGACCATTGGGCTGCTGTTAAAAGGATACTTAGATATTTGAAAGGAACAAGTGATCTTGCTTTATGCTACCATGGAGGTGGTTTGAAGCTAATTGTGGTTATAGTGATGCTGATGGATCAGCGGACAAAGATGAGTGCAAATCCACATCGGGATATACATTTTTATTGGGAGGTACAACTATCACTTGGTGTAGCAAGAAGCAACATTGTATCTCTTTATCCACCAAGGAAGCTGAATACATTGCTTGTACATCAGCAGTCTAAGAGGTAATCTGGTTGAGAAGATTTCTTCAGAGTATACTCATTACGATGCATGATGATGCAGTTGTTGTTTGTTACGATACATTACAAGAAAAATGCTGAAAAACAACACCCAAAAGACAACGGATTTTAGCTAAATCATCGTCCTTATAAGTATTGACAACGGATTTTTGTTAAACCGTTGTCAATGAGATGATTTTATGTTAACGACAATAGTTCACTCGAGCCTAAGACAATACTTTCTTGAAGCGTTATCGATTAGCGGTCTCTTTATTTTTAGCCAACAGGTTTCTCGGGTCTTTGACAATATTTTTGTACTCCCTTGTCAATTAGCGCCTAATCTTTTTCAAAAGACAATATTTATTCACCCTTTTCGTCAATGGTTGGTTACACCGTTGTAATTAGCGTCATTTTTTTTAAAGACAATAATTTTAACAACAGTTATAAACCGAAGTCTATAGGCATTTATCAAGTCCTTATTTATTTTAATGCTTTAACTAACACTTTTAGTTAGTTTATCAATTTTATTTTAGCAACTTTAGCATAATTCTAAAAGTGCTGAGAGTTTTAATTTTCATTTTGTTATCAATTCTTTTTCTCATGGTATAACTATCACCTTTAGTTAACTGATCAATTTTATTTTAGCAACTTAAGCATAATTCTAAAAGTGTTGGGAGTTGTAATTTTTTTTTAATCAAATCTTTATTTTATTTCATTTGAAAAAAATAATATTCAAATATAACTAACAACTTTATAGATTAAATCTTTTGGTTTAGCAACTTAAATATATGTCTAAAAAGTAAAAATATAACTAGCAACTTTAAAGTTAGACCTTTTAATTTAGCAATTTAAACATAAATATAAAAATATAACTAGCAACTTTAAGGTTGAGCTAGCCTTTTAATTTAGCACATTAAACACAAGCAACTTAAACACAATCTAAAAATTGTAAAGGACTTCTAAAAAAAACTGTAAAGGAATTGAATCTAAAAATTGTGAAGGCCTAGTGAGAAAACAGAAGTGGCGCATAAGAGAAGAGCTCCACACTGCCGCTCAGCTCAACCGCCGTCCACCGAGCAGAATAGGAGCTCGGTCGCTGCATCATCTCGGAGTGATTTGTTGGTGAATTTTTCCCATCCACTAAAATCCTCAATCATTTAAAACCCTAGTTTCTGATTTTTTTCGTTTTTTCGAAATAGATGACATATAAGATTTTTTGATTTATTTGCAATGCATTAGCACTTATGTTTAGGGTAGAAAAGGTGAGGCGTTTCTCAGAATTTAGGTCAGACTTTATTAGAGGTTTTAAAGCAAAAAAAATGATTATATATTGGGAGAGGTGTTGGTAGACGGCTACGGCCGACAGCAGATGGCTGTGTTGACATCAATGAGCCATGAGGTAGTAAGTATTAATGCATTTCACCTCATGGGGAAGATGTGCATAGTCTATGGGGGAAGATGTTTTTAATTATTTTAATATTTAACTGATAATTTTCGTGTGAATAGTTTATAATTTTTGTTGTTCAGTTTGGGTTTTGGAACTCTTTAACTGCCGTGTTGGTTTGCCTTGAGAGAGATGTATTTAATCCAGGATTCCTTGGGATTCTCTATGTATGTTTCTATGCTATTCGGTCTTTTCTCACGCCGAATTGGCTTTAATTGGAATTGCCGATTTGTTTTAGCCCGAGATATGTATTTTCCAGGCTTCCTTTGTTTTTTCTATGTCATCTTGCTATGTTATTTGCTCTTTTCTAGCTGGCCTAAGAGTGATTTATTTTCCAGGCTTCTTTGGTTTTCTCTATGTAATATTTTGATGCTATTCGCTCTTTCTTTTAGTGGAATTTGGCTTCAATCACGATCTTTAGTAGATCCTTCCTATTTTTGTTAAATTTCTTGAAAAAAATTCAGAAGTTATTGTTGTTGTGTATGGGCATGTACCTACAGAACTAGTTGTGGCATAATTGAAAAATAATCTTCCTACATATATTAGTACATAATTGAATCTTTTGTCTCTTCTTTGTCTATTCTGTTAATTGAATCTTGTTATCAAATATTTGCTATATTATGTGGATAATTATATTTTTCATGTATTTAGACTACCACCAGAAATATGGACAAAAATTGGGATTCATTGTAAAATATTGATACCATGAAAGAAAAACATAAAGAACAATATATAAAATATTGATGGAAGATTGGAATTCATTGTACTGAACATGTTCTGCATTGATGTGTGAAATGAAAGATACAACAGTACATTTATAGATGGTGCGGAATGAGTTGGCAACTTTATGGGAATATATTAAACAATAAACTTTGCACTATATACCCTTAATCAACCGACAATATGGCACCATCTCCTTAAATATTGGTTAGTGGAAGCTCCATCACTTTTGATCAAATTGTTTATTATGTTTAATGAGGCCCTCAATTCGGGGAGGTCTTGGAAACAACTTGCAATTTGTTTTTGAGCCGATCAAGAATTGAAGACTTAAAGGCTTGGTAAAAATATCACCACTTGATCAAATGATGGAACATGAAACACTTGCGAGTTTTGGCGGCTATCTTTTCTCGCACAAAGTGAATATCCAATTCTATGTGCTTTGTTCGGCATGTTGCACAGATTAGAGGCTAAGTGTATTGTACTCGGATTATCCACCCACACAAGAGTAGGTATAGTGATTAAAGGAATGCAACTCGATAATAAAGAACATAACCATGTGATTTCGGCGGTTGTGTGAGCAAGACTTCTGACTCGGCTTGATCTTTGGATCTAGATACGGAGTGTTGCTTTTTGGAAGTCCATGATATCATATTGGTTCCTAAATAAACACAAGAACCGATGTGAGATCTCCTATCATCTAAATCTCTGAGCCCGATCAGTCGAGAGAAGGCGTTAGAGCTAAATTGGAGGACTTAACAATGTGTAATCCATGATCCAAACTCCCGCAAGATATCCGAGTATTCTCTTAACAGTTTTCCAATGTGTATCAAGGGGATTGGACATAAACCGACTAACTTTGTTGACACTAAAAGATATTTGGTCTAGTAATAGTAACATATTGCAATCCCCCAACAATGCTTACGTATAATGTTCCATTAACATTGTTGTACCCTTGAAACTTAGAAAGGTGAAGAGAGGATACCATTGGAGTAGGACACCCTTTTGCTTGATCCATGTTTGCCTTTTTGAGTAATTGTCGACATATTGTCCTTGGCCGAGAAATAGTCCTTGAGATGTTCGCTCATTTCTATCCCCGAGAAAAGATGGACCTCTCCAAGATCTTTTAAGGAGAATATAGAGCTCAACTTATGTATCATATGATCAATGGTAGTTTGATCTGTCCTCGTAATCAAAATGTCATCAACATAAATGAGCAAATAGATGCAAGATGTGCCTTTAATTTTGTAAAAGAGAGAGGAATCGGCCTTTGAGTTTTTAAAACTAAAATTAAAAGACAGATTTTATTTTGATGAACCATGCCCTTGAGGCTTGTTTGAGACCATACAAGGCTTTAGAAAGTTTGCAAACCAATTGATTAGTTCCATTGCCCTGCACTTCAAAACCTGTTGGTTGCCGCATGTAGAAAGTTTCTTGTAAATCTCCATTGAGAAATGCATTATTAATGTCCAAGTGCCTAATTTTCCAATCGAATCGCATGGCTATGGCAAGAATAATTCGAATGGTTGTTGGCTTCACAACGGATGAAGGTTTCAAAGAAGTCAAAGCCCCATTTGCTTGAGAAAAACCCCGAGCCACAAGTCGGCTTTGTGCCTAACAACATTACCATGTGCATCCTTTTTTACTTTAAAAATCCACTTCTGACCAACAAGATTTTTCCCATCCGGAAGTTCAACAAGAGACCACGTGTTGTTTCTCATTAATGCTTCATACTCGAGTTTCCATAGCTTTCTTCCATGTTAAGTTGTTGAGAGCTTCTTCAATGTTCGGGGTTCAACATCCTCAACAATTTCACTATTTAGAATCTTAGGCTTGTGAATGCCAACTTTTGATCTTGTGACCATTTGATGAGTATTTTGAACTTTCAATTCATCCATTACATTTGGGACATTGGTGTTGGTGTGTGATTATCCATTGTTGGCAATTGAACAAATAATGGAATGGTGGAATAAGTGGGAGAAGAATCGGTGGAACTAAACCGAGGAGAATGATGTTGGTCGTGGACCGTGCATTTTTAGTAGATCGTGAGGCTTGATTGTTGTGTTGAGGAGTTTGTGTGACAGAGTGCTAATATTATCATGAGGTAATATAGGAGGAGTAACTAATGGAACAATAGAAATGTGAGTATGAGAAGGAGCGAGAATGTGTGGTATGGTATGGAAAAACAGTTTCATTGAATAGGACATGTCGGGAAATCGAATTCGACCAGATTGAAGCATCACTTTGTAACCTTTGTATTGATTGCTATATCCGAGAAAAATACTAGGAGATGATCTAAATTGCGAGTTTATGCTTGTTTAAAGGCCTTGTATAGGGAAAACACAAGCAACCAAAAGCCTTCATTTTGGTGTAATCTGGTTTTTTATTATGCAATATCTCAAGAGGACTTACGTATGATAAGGATTTTGAGGGTATTCTGTTAATGATATATGTGGAGGTGACAAAAGCTTCATCCCAAAATTTGATGGGAAGGTTGGAGTGAGCAAGCAAAGATAAGCCCATTTCAACAAGATGTCGTGCTTTCTTTCGGCTACCCCATTTTGTTGGGGTGTGTAAGGGCATGAGATTCTATGATGAATGCCATTATCTTGAAAAAATTTGGTTAAAAACTTATATTATGTTCCACCATCGGTTTGTAAAGCCTTTATTTTATGATTTAGTTGGTTCTCAACAAGAGTTTTAAAATGGATAAAGACATCATGGACATCGATTTGGCTTTAAGCAAATATATCCAAGTGTACCTGCTATAGTGATCAATGAAAGCGATATAATAAGAAAAACCATTCGAAGAAAGGATAGGAGCTGGTCCCCATAAATCACTATGAATTAGTTCTAAAGGTTGATGGCATACAAAATTTGAAAGTGGAAAAGGAAATCGTATGTATCTTAGACGGGGCACATGAAGAGCATAAAGTAGTATTTTCATTTTTATGAAAAGGAGATTACAACTTTTAAGAGCTTTTCTATTACATCGCATTTGTATGCCCAAGTCTAAGGTGCCACAAATCTAAATTAGAGTTGTGATGTAAAATAGCATCATTATGATTGGTGAATCGAGGTCTTGAAAACCGGATTTGAGAGTTGATAATTGTTGTGTGGAATCGGAACAAAGTTGAATGGATGAAGATTGAAGCAATAAAGTCCATCTTTAATCTGTCCCTTTGAGGAGAATGTCCTTGGTAATTTGATCCTTAACAAGACAAAAAGAAGGATGAAATTCAAAGAAAACTCGATTATCAAAAGCAAATTGAGATACACTCAAGAGATTTTTGGTTATGGAGGAACATGCAACAAATTTTTAAGAATGAAAGCCTTAGAATGGGAAGATGAAGTCATATAGGAATTTCCAATGTGAGATATACACACACCGCACCATTTCCCATTTGCAACTTGCCATTCCCACCATACTCGAGATGCTATGTTGAGGTTTCCAAGTTCATTTGTAACATGGGTTGTAGCTCAGAATCGGGATACCAAATATGTTCATTTCCAAACTCGGATGGTGCAACATTTGAACTAGAGCCAAATGGGCCATGTGAAGAGCATGATTTACGTTGAAAGAGTTTACATTGTTGGTCTTGAATGGGAGACCGATTAGCGGCAGGGGGTGGAAAAACTTGAATCATTTCTATACAAAGACTTATCGTGATGTGACTGCTATATGGCAAATTTGACATACCGGTCTAGTGCCATTGAACCCGCCTCCCCTTCCTCTATAACCTCTGTTGAATCTTCCACCTCTAGTATTAGTGTTTTGAATCCTACTTTGTTTCCTTGAAAGTTACTAGTGGCATTCATTCTCCTTGGTGTAGATTGAGTGACATTGTGAACAGAGAGTTGTGAGCCCTCCGAGTTTAGCAGATCGAGTGAAATATTTTGAGATTCAAGCCTAGACTCATAGCTAAGGAGGAGAGCATATAAGTGCGTGAGATTATAAGGCTCATCTCTAGAAGTAACATTTACCATGAGTGAGTTATACTCACTTCCTAAACCGATTAAAATGTGCGTAATTTGATCCCTTTCTTCGACCTTTTGACCGGTGAGGCTAACACATCAAAACATACCTTCATTTTATTCAAATATTCCCTCATTGTTAAGCGACCTTCCTCATAGTTTGTAGTTGGATTTTATATTGCATAACTTTAGCTAAGGATTGAGCGAGAAAAATTTTTCTCTAAAGCCAACCATATGTCTTTAGAAGTGTTCAATCCCCCTACGATTAAAATCAAAATACTCTCACTCAAGGAGGACAAAATCCATGAGGCAAGAAGTGATCTTGTCTATTCCATAAGACAAAATCCGGATTTTCCTCAATTTTTGTGCTTTCTTTTTGCGATTTCCGTCGCGATCGACACGGGTGCCACATTCCCCGCCGTCTCAATGAATTGCATCTTACGGAATATCCGGGGATTGGGAACACGCATCTCGTAATGTTCTTAAGGCTTTATGTCACAAACATAAACCTTCTATTTTAGCCATTTGCGAACCTAAGGTGGACATTTCATCCATTTCGCATTCTTCTTGGAGTAGCTTGGGTCTCGGGTTTGTTGCTCAAAGCTTCGGGCGACAGGCGCCCGGATATTTGGGTCCTATGCGATGCGAGTATTTTGTCCATAATCAGGTTTGGTCTTCTTCTCGGTGTATTATTTTGCAAGTTCAAACTGGCTCTATGGTTTTCCATGTTGGTTTTGCTCATGGCTTTTGTGATCATGTTGCTCGTCGTGCCCTTTGGTTGGATGTGAGAAATTTGGGTCTTCTTGATTTCTTTGTTTATTGGGGATTTCAATCTTTGTGTTGGGACATCATGAGCTTTACGCGGTAGTACCTTATCCCGAGGCTTCTTGCCAGGACTTCGGGGACTTCTTGGAGGATGTAGGTTTATTTGCGGTGCCGACTACGGGAATTCATTTACTTGGTGCTCCCGAAGGCCTCTATCTCTCCTTGAGGCTAAGTTGGATCGAGCCCTAGCAACCGGTCAATTCTTCTCTTTTTGGCAAGTTGTTAAAGGTTTAGTTCTTCCTCGCATTGGCTCCGATCACCACCCTATTTTGGTCTCTTGTTCTAATCCCACTATCAGGGGTCCGTCTCCTTTTCGTTTTCAACGCATGTGGATTCATCACGACTCTTTCAGGAATATTGTGACTACCTCTTGGGCGATCCCGTGCGCATCGCCTAATCCATTGCAACGCGTCATGTGGAAACTCAAGAGATTGCGACATACGATTAAGGTTTGGAATAAGGAAGTTTTTGGGGATGTGAATCGTCGGTGGATTATCGATGGAAAAGGTTAGTCGATTCGAGGAAGATATTGAATCCGGCGGTTTCACGAGGCTCGCAAGGATATGGAGTTGGAGGCGCGATCGGCTTTGTCTCGCGACACGTTGCTTATGCGATGAATACCTTTGACAAAAATCACGATCGGATTGGTTAAAGGATGGAGATCGTAACACAACTTTTTTCCAACGTCGCCGCCGATTCGCAATGGGCGCTCACGGATACAAGGTTTGATGGTTGATGGTAGTTATATAGAGGACCCGGTGGCACTTGGGAATACATTATCTCCTTCTATACGGACCTCTTCGCGGACACGGGGCAAACCACTTCGGAACTATACTTTGGTCGATCATCTTATTTCTCCGATAGTCAGCATGGTTGATAATGCCCTTTTGACGGCAATTCCTTGATATCAAAGTGAAAGAGGCGACATTTGATATGGGTTTGGACAGTGCCCCAGGCCCGAGATGGTTTGATGGGAGATTTTATCATTATTTTTGGGATATCATTTACGAGGAGGTGGTGGCCGCCATCCGAGGCATTTTTTCATCATGGCTTCCTTCCCGTGGTCTGAATGCCAGTTTTATGGCACTCATCCCAAAAACCAAGGAAGCTAATGCGGTAGAAGACTTTAGACCGATCGTGATGAGCAATTTCCTTTTAAGATTATTACCAAGATTCGGCGACGCGGTGGGCTCGATCATCTCTTCTTACTTGTCGCCTACCCGGTTTGGCTTTATCCCGGCGGCGAGATCCATGATTGTATTGCGTTGGTCTCGGAGGGGTTCAATATTTTACAGGGTCGTAATGATGTCAATATGATCTTAAAGATTGACATCCGGAAGGCATTTGATACTGATTAAGCGGGGCTTCTTGATTCACGTGTTACGTCGCTTTGGTTTTCTCGAAGTGTTCATTCACCGGATTGAGATCATCCTTGATCTTCGAATTTGATCCTGCTTTGAATGGGTCGCCAATGGGTTATTTCTCTTGCTTTCGAGGGGTTCGAGGGAGATCCATTATCTCCTCTGCTATTTTGCATCGCGGAGGGACGTTCGAGTAGATTGGTCGAGGACGCGGTTAACAAGAATCTACTTGGCCTTTTCGGGCGCCTAATCGGTGGTTTTCCCCTCATCCATTATGTATGCGAGATGACATTGTGATTATGTGTGGGGCATCCTCGAGCAATTGCACGTGCCATTATTTAGATACTTAACCTCTATGCAAACATGTCGGGTCGATTTTCAATCCTAATAAATCTAAAGTGTTTTTGGAGGCCGGGTTTCCAATCATGTGCGAGGTCGTATTCGGACGATTAGTGGGATGCATATGGGCGCTTTCCCTACAATCTACTTGGGCGCCCCATCTTCAAGGGTGCGCCCCAAAGTGGCGACCTTCAATCCATTTTCGACAAGATTATTTTCAAGTTCGAGAAAGTGGAAAGGTTCGCTCTGTCTATTGTCGGCCGCATTTGTTTGGTGAATTCGGTGATTACCGGCTCCTTTGTGCACACGATGATGGTATACAAGTGGCCCGAGAACTTTGTTACTGACAAATGGAAAAGGCAATGCGTAATTTCATCCGGGTGGCGATGTGAACTCGAAAGGATCTGTGGTGGTTAATTGGAGCCGTTGTTGCATGCGCGGGCGGAAGGCGGTTTGGGCGCGGTCTCTATTGTGGTCGCCAACAATGCTTTCCTTATGAAGTTGGGATGGAAGATTATGACTTCAAACTCTTTGGTTTACAACATCCTCCGTAGGCGTTTCTTGGCCGATGGATCTCCACGCCGTTCTTTCATCCCCTCTTCCATCCGGGAGAGGATTCGACTGGGATCTCGGGTTTCTTAGAGGGATCATTTGGATTAGGGATGCAATTCCGGAGTTCGGTCGGGCCGGATAATTGGTTGGGTTACATCATTCTTTGATAGGATTGGGATTCGAGGAGTACAGCACTTATTTCGACATCGCATCTCGGATTATTTTTATGATGGGACATGGCACTTTACTTTCTCATTCATTGATGCTTATTTGGATATGGTCCGAGATATTGTTAGAGTCCCCATCGCTCCAAAGATCGTCGGATACACGGGTGTGGCTTCACTCACGATGATGGTTGTATCACTTCGAAATCTGCTACACATTTCTGCGTCCTTGCGCCCCAACGGTTTATTGGGGTTCTGGATTTGGTCTCCTCACATTCCGAGAAAGACGTTCGATTGTGGCTTGGCGGGCTATCCACAATCGTCTTGCGGTTTTAGGCGTTCTGCGTTCGCGTGGCTCCTTCACAGACCCTCGGTTTGCGTCTTTGTTGTGCTAACAATGAATGCATTGATCATTTATTTGTCTCTTGTGGTTTTGCAGAGGCCCTATGGCGTGGATTTTTGATGCCTTTAATATCAATTACTTTAGGGCTTATAGCTTTAATGAATTTCAGTGCGTTTGATGCATTTTCATTTCGGTGATCGGTGGGCTTTCTTTGGCGCGCGCTGTTCTTTCCTGATTTGGCTCATCTAGGAAATCGAAATGACTTGACCTTCAACAACAAGAACTTGGACACCGGAGGCGGCCATCCTACGCCTTCGTGTCCTAATTCGAGTCATCTTCCTTGGACCGAGGTTGCATGCATAATGATCACAGGACCTCTTCATTCTCCGTAGACTTCGTGTTCTGGGTGCCCTAGACAGGCCCCAAAGATTGTGCAGTCACTTGGCGTAAAACCTTTGCGGGATGGATCAAAGTTAACACAGACGGTAGCGCTGCGGGGGCACACGGAAATCTCACAGCTTTTGGTGTCTTTCGCAACTGTAGGGGGTTTTTTCGCGGGTGCTTCGTGGAACGATGTGGTTTTGGTTTTGCTTTTGAGGCGGAACTTACACGGCGGCTATGCGGGCCATCCAATACGCGTCCTCGAAGGGTTGGAACCAACTATGGCGAGTCGGACTCGGTTACATGTGGTGGAGTTGCTGCGTAAGAAATCCATTGGTGTTCCGTGGCGCCATTTGAGTATGTGGAGATACACTCTCCACCTTCTTTCTCAAATGGATTTTGTGGTCTCGCACATCTTTAGGGAAGGAAACCGGGTAGCGGATATTCTAAGCAAGTCGTCGCAGGTGGATACGTGGTGGGGTTCGCCCCAGCGTCCATTATCCATCCCTCACTCAGGATTATGTTCACAATCGAATTATAGGTTTGTTCCTTAGTGCGTCGCATTTTCAGTCTTGTCGGCTTTTGGGGCGCTTTTATCATGGGGGGTACTCTTTTTCCTTCCAGGGGTTTTTCCCACATAGGTGGGTTTTACCTTGGAAGGTTTTAACGAGGCCCCAACCATTCAGCCATATGGTCGGCTTGTGACCATTTCGTTATTTTCTTTTGTCTTGGTTAACAGGCTTTACTTTGGTTACTGATCACTGTGATCAGGAATACTCTTTTTCATTTTTATATATATTATCGCATTTATTTAAAAAAAAAAAAAAAAAAAAATGGACAAAAATTGGATGTCAAAGGATAGGTTGTCATATGAGTTCAAGGTTGGAGTGGAGTTTTTTTTTAAAATTGCCAAACAAAATGCTTATGATCCCAACAAAATGTCATGTCCCTGTGCGGTTTGTAGTAATATGCAAAATTGAAATGTTGACGTTGTAAGGTTGTATTTGTTATCTAAAGGTATAGATAAAACATACCATACATGGATATGTCATGGGGAAATCTGCTAATTAACTATGACTTTCTTATCTGCTAACTAGGACTGCTATGTGAATCTTGTTTTCTTAAAAAATTAGTGGCGCATGAAGTAGATATCGCGACAATAATAAATAAGGATCCAGAAACTGGAAGAAACTTAGTAATTGCTCAGAGTGAATGTAATCATAGTTTAATTTATGTACGATCTGTCACCCCTTATTAATATTATATCCTGAGGATGGATTCTTTCTAGTTAGGTTTCATCATAGCATTTCAAGTTGTTGAGGTATGTATTAATAATCTTTTTACCTACCCTATCATATATGAGAGAGTGACGTCTTTTTAGTTACGTTGATCATAGCATTTCAAGCAAGCTTGACTGGAATGTTGCATAAATTTTTGCAGATATTGTTGCTAAACCTTGTCTTTTTCCTCTGTACCAGGTTCAAAATCTTATAGAAAGGTGCCTTCAGCTTTACATGAGCCTGAGTGAAGTTGTCAGTACCCTGTTACACCAGGCAAAAATTGAGCCTGGTTTCACCGAACTTGGTAATTCAATTTCCTTGGTCAATTTATTTGTTTCTAATGTCTATATTCTTCTTAGGTAGGGGTTTACAGCGTGAAGCTGGTGCTTCTGTTTTTCATAAAAAGATTTATACTATCCACAATCTAGATTTGTATATTTTAGACTCTGTCTGTTGGTATTTTAGAAACGGTTGTGACTAACTACTATGACAATATGTGCTTTATATTCAATCTATTTGACATTGGCGGTATACTATCTTTCCTTACAATGTATGTTCACTTTGTTTTCAATGGAAGAATGTTGTTAATGTTTGTTTTACTTTCGAGCAGACATTAGGAGGTTGGACACTGTATCAGAGGGCCTTAGTTATGAAGATTTTGGCAGTGATTGCAGGGATTTTTTAAAATGGTACTCTTCTTTTCCCACTGTCCATTTAACCTTTTTTATTACAGCCTCTTCATATTCTTAACTTCTTTTTGTTGTTACTTCTTGATTTTAATTAGGGCTAATTACCAAAAATATCCTTGAAATTTAGTCTAATTACAAAAAATCCAAACTATCTTTCAAAATTGCATGATGAGTACTCATTTGGATTATAGCCTCTTCATAATTTATTTTTTCTCGTGAATTTGTTATTGCAGGGCGAATTGCTTGGTTTGGATAGAGGTTTTTGTAAAGAGTTTTGTAGAACTAGAGAAGCTTCATGGTTTCAAACTAATTGAAGGTATCATTGGTTTATGTTTACTCAGGTAATAAACCAATAATGTAGCTCGTGATTAATGGCTAGGATTTAGTTATAAATATTTACAAGCAAAGGCTTGTCCATATCTATTGATTTCTTTTCCTAAATTAGGCTTAATCAGAGGAATGGAATCATCTATAGACATATTAATTGTGCTTATTCGCGAGCAGATTTGCAACTGAGAAAAGGTGTTGGAAGAAAATTCAATTGTTTTAATTGAGATTTAACTCTTGACATTGGACTTATTGGTTCGACACTTGTGTTTAAGTGTGTTGATTTCATCCATTCTCTGTGTTCTGGAGACTCATTGTGCAAGGAAAGTCAACTGCTCTTAGGGAGTGTTTGCAAAACACTAAAACAAAAGTTGTTCACAACTTTTAGCTGAAAAACCAACTTTTAGTATTTGCAAATATCTGCTTGATTTGTACACACAAATAAAATACTTTTACAATTTATCCACCAAATACCATCTCATAACATATTTACCAGCTTCTGATTCCCAACCAATTAGTGACCATGCACACTTCCTCCAAAAATAGAAATGTTTGCAAACACTCCCTCAATACTCCCTTAGTTAGTTAGTGTTGGTTTTTTTTCTTCTGATGGAATTCTCGACTCTGCTAGACTTGTAACCTTCTATAATATCAATTAGAGCTGACAATGGGTTGGACCAAATTGGGTCCAACAAACCAAGTCGTAAAATTGGGTTGGGCCCCGTCGAGATTTCATTAGGTAATGTTTCTTGTGGCTCGATCCATCACATGTAATTTTGATCGGGACATTCGGGCTTGACGGGCTTCAAGTCGTCTGGATCAGACCAAAGTGGGCTCGGTCCTTTTAGGCCTTAAAAAAGGAGCCCAGTCCAACCTTATAAATATTTTATAGTTTTTTTTTATAAGCTTTCAAGCATTTTATAAATATAAAATATTTTGAAAATCCTATAAACACAAAACATGGACTTTTTTTGTCTTATGTTTGTTTATTGTTTTTGAACCTGAGTCACTCTATATATAATTAGTAAATGTAACTGTTAATGACAGTTTATGTATATAAATATTTCTGAGTGCTGCTGCATGCATGCTTTCTATTGGTGCTACTTTTTGGTTGTACAACAAAACTCTATAACTTTTATGGAACTTTAATTACGGACTGATTTGTTTTCATTTTCAAATAGCATCAATTTTTATTTACAATTTCAAAATTTAGAGATTGATCACTTTTTTTGTCCACTTGTTTTTGCTGTCAAAGTGAACTTTCTTATTTTAATGTAAATTGATGTATATATACTTCTTATTTGTAGGCATGAACTTCAATTATGTGAACATGATATTGGAGTGCTTTGCAGCTGCCCTCAATGAAAGAATTAGTGTAGCTTTGACAACACATGTTACACGTTTTGTTAAACATTTGTTAGACATTTTGTTAAACATTGTTAGATACGTTTCGTTAAATAATTGATATTATTTTGTTAAACATTTGTAGACATGTACTAGATACAATCACTTGAATACCATGTTTTGTTTTAATTAGTTATATGTTGTTTTCTTGTATTGTGTTTTGTTTTTTGCATACATGAAATCAAAATATATATAACCACAGGTGAAAAAAATAATAGACACCAAATAGAAAATGCATTAGCCATGGTCAAAAATTACAATGGTTTTTAAGGCTTGTAGAACTGTTGTAATACTTCAAAACCACAAATGGATTTGATCTGTTGTTGAAACAGTTATAAATTACAACGGATTTGATCTGTTGTAATACTTCAAAACCACAATGGATATTAACCGTTGTGGAGATCTATTGTAGTATTTCATAATTAAAAAATAGTTACCAACCATTGTCCCAACCGTTGTCTTTTAGCATCTAAAGACAACGGATTCTAACCGTTGTCTTTATTATTAACGACAACGAATTGAAACCATTGTCATTGAGTGACCTTTTTTTACAACACCATCTTCGGCAACGATTGATTATTGTAATATACAACATATTATATCTGTTGTGTATTAGCGAAATTCTTGTAGTGATAACACATCTGCACTAGCTTATGCTGAGGATCCCAAGTAATACGGGAGGACTAAGCATATTGACACCATATATTATTTTATACGAGAGAGCATTGTGCAAGGTCAAGTCCTTCTCAGTCATATTCCTACTAGCGATATGGTTGCTGACCCTTTTACTAAGCCTTTGCATAGAGATGCATTCCAAAGGCATGTTCGAAGTATGAGACTTTGTAGAATTTGATTCTATGGGTCTTTATGACCATTTTTATTTATTAATGAGATTTTCGTTCTTATTATTTGTTAGTATAATGTTTCTAATGATAGATGTGAATGTCACCGCTGAGATTGACCCACTCACATGGGCAATTGCCCTGACGCTTTGATAGCGAGCAAAATGAGACTCATAGATCATTTTCGCACCAACTAGTGGATGAGAATGATCGCATTCACGCTCGGAACAACGTGAAAGGCTTAAGTATAAATATAGTCGCCTTGTCATCAGGCTAAGATGAGATCATACTTGATCGATTATGAAGTATGTCCAAACTTCATAAAAGTCTGTGTGTAGCCGAATGTGTGAACTATCGTAAGATTCTTTGGGGGTGACTACACGTAGTACGCAGTTCAGATGCTTGAATAAGGACTGGACTAAGATTTGTATGATGTTAAGAGCGTGACATGCCGAAATTGAGTGAGAGCTCCATCATAACATGTATTCATACTATATGTGCTTTGAGACGACCTCATAAGTGGAGTGACGGAATGGATCCCTGCTTTGTCACTGTGTAAGCCCTTATTGTGTTTTTAGTATCCTTTGGGACTCTGGACTGTGCCATGAGGTGTAATCTTAATGACGCTACTTTAGCATATATCCAATGGCCATGTGTGATGCGGTCTATCAGAGCATGACTAGGAAGATTGTTAAGACCAAGCTGATTGACATGAGGCTGAGAAAAAACTAAGTTGGTAATGCACCTTTGTATTATGGCCTATAGTCCAGCCGACTAAGTCAAAAATGTGTTTGACATAGTCATGAGCGAAGATACATAGTTGAGAGTCAAGCATGCGCTACTTATTATATAAGGGATCAGAGATGATTGATTTGGCGCAACCACATAGTTTGGAGTACACACCGAGTCCTTTTAGAGTTGCAAATTTATGTTAGTAAGGTGATGACTTAATATAACTCTCCGCACTAGTACATTTCTCGCTCGGTCGCATACTTTACTCCCTATATGAAAGAAAAGACGTGAGATGAGAACCATGAGGATGTGATTCGAATTAGTTGAGTCAAATATGTATGAGTGGGAGATATTGGGTGCAATAGAGTGCAGCCATAATTGATAGTCTTATTTGGATAATATATATCTAGAAACCTCTCATATTAAGACTCTAACTGAAATAGGGGATTGGGATATATATTGATATGTCTCCCTACTATTAGACAACTGAGAAATATCATTCCGCACAAAAAACAAGAATAATCTTTCTCCTAAAATTTCTCTCTACGGATTTTCTTCTTGGAGTATCACCAAAAATCTCCAAGGGTGTAAGGTTTGTGTTTATTCGATCGAAATTCTAGTAGACCCATTGGAGGATAATGATGTTTATCTACCCCTTTCGAAGTACAAGATGTTCGTAGTACAAGAAGAGCGTTGGTGTACACAGTTCGTGGGGTTATACACATCAATAAAGAAAGTTTGTAGGCGAACCATAGATCTGTGTGAATCAATTCATTTGCTGCTAGGGTAATCTCGATTCACATATTACGTGGCTTAAGTGACTTAATTTCTAACAAAATTATTATCTCATGTAGCATATGTTACGTTTTGTATCATATAATTGTACTTTATTAACATTAGACACGTCTAATGTATGTAAATGTCAAATTGTTGTATTTTTGTGATTAATTATTTGTTATCAATTTTTTTGGACATATTTTAAAGTTTTTAATTACAAAACATAAATGAACATGAATTATATTCCAAAAATCCTACTTTTTTAGAAATACCTATTCACCGTAGCCGCAAAGATACTGCTTAGTTGCAATTTTAGTCCTTTAACTGTTATCTTAGTCCTGCAACTTTCTGGTGCTGCAGTTTTGATCACAACAATTTTTACCTTTAAGACAAAATAGTAATTAAAGTCCCTTAACGATTTTCCCAATATTCCAGACTTAGCTCAAAAATTCAAACCCATACACTAGCTATGGAAGTATTAACTTTGTAAGGGTTGAAATCAGAAACCAAAGGAGACAAACGAATTGAACCCGGGTTAATACATCATGATAACAACAACAAAAAAAGAGAACCTACTTGTACTCTAGGATGGCCGAGGGCACAACGGATAATTCTAAGATTTCGAGGGCAGAAAACCCTAACCCGTCTCGGGGTGCTCAAAGAGTTGTTGCTCAAAATCAGGATTGGATAAAGGTCAGAAAGAAAGGACCAAGAGAAACGGGATTGGTTTCTAAGGAGTTGCTAAACTTAGCAAAGAATTTCAAAACATACCTTTTTTGAAGATAGTCACTCAAATTCTGAAAAATCTGGCAATAATCGATTTTCGATTTTGGAAACTGGCGTTTCTCAGCCATTGGACACCTTGTCACAATTAATCAAAGGCCCAGATCAGAGTAATGAATTACATTTGAACGATCAGATTAACCCCATAACTGTGGAAAAAAACCTGGTAGGCGACGTGGCAGTTGCTAGACATGAGTATATGGCTAGCGCGTCGAAAACACAACTAAGATGGGCGACAAACGTGCTTGAAGGCAGATCTCGATAATGGGAATTCCAAAAAAAAAAAAAGGAAATTGATTTTGCTATTTTAACGAGACAATTTGGCGGTTGAGAGTGCACCAGTAAAGATACTGAGACCACAAAGAATGGTGCTCTACTATTCTTTATTCTAATAATGACAACCACAAAGAATGGTGAGAAGCATGCGTCTTGGAACGGTAGTGATGGCCTTGAAAATGGAGCTTTTATTCCCTCTGCAGTTATTCCCTCGGGTCCACCTTCAATTTTGCAAACGGTTCATTCTTGTGATTTGGATATTATTCCTAGCGGGCCCCAAAATTTGTCAGATGATATGGAAATATATGGGCATGATTTGGATATTATTCCTAGCGGGCCCCAAAATTTGTCAGATGATAAGGAAATATATGGGCAAAATCGTTCCTCTTCCTTTAATTTGAATATGGTAGAAATAGTGGGTGACACTATTATTAACGGCTCGGATTTTTTAATGGACTTGACAACACACGTGATTAAAGGGAATAATTGTGGCGCTTTTTCTGAAAAAATCCCCCCTGCACTTTCGAAACCTACAGCCCAATTGGAGAGTTTTAGTGGCCAATTTGATAATGGGAATTTGTTGAGTCCCATGTCCACACCTTTTCTTGCTAAAGAGATGGAAAATGCTCAGCACATGTTGGACTTTGACAAAATCTATAAGGATGGTCCAAACTTCCTTTTCTCTGCATGCGCAGCGCCCATCACTCCTGTGGGCCCAAATGTTTTGTTGTCCCCTTTAAAAAAATCAGCCTATAACTCCAATTTGGTCCCACCACCACACCCCCCTCAGCAGCGATCATCACGCCCAAGCCGGTTGACGGATCGAATGCGACGATGGGCCATCACTACTACCTTTTTGCGATCCAAGAATTTTCCAGCCCATCCACCTTCCCTATGCAACCTGCCCAGCACTCCCAGTCGGCCCATTCGCAACATAATACAGTCCACGTGTTTTCTTCATCAGTTGGGCCTATTTGTCACCTTAACCAAACCCATGAACTCTCCTCCACTGCCACTTCACGTTCAACCCAACATCTTGAGCAATCAGTTGACCGACCTACAACTCTTGACACATCACCACCTGGATCTTCCGCCCATCATCATCACAACGCGTCCCACACATGTGCTGAGGCCCACTCGCGTATTAATAAGGCTTGCTCATTGGATATTTTTTCGGCCCAATTAACTGGAGACGCTGCTGAAGATGAAACAGTTAAGGGGCTCCCTAATAAAAATACAAAGTTGGCTTCTTTGGTTCCGAGTTCGCTGCAATCATCACCGGTTAAAAATGATTCTCGATCGCATAAAGTTGGACATGCTATAACAGTTAAAAAAATTGTGCTCGATAAAATTCCGAAATCAGCAAAAAAGAGCGCAAAGTCGGGCAAATTGGTTCATAATTTTCTCTACAAAGGAGAAGGGAGCCAACGACCCCAAAATCGATCAGGTGTTTCTAAATCCTCTTCTCATCCTACTTGTTAATTATGTCGATTAAATTCTTAACGTGGAATGTGAGGGGTATTGCTAATCCGGGTAGTAAACGTCATTTGCATGCTCTTATTAATCGTCATAAATTGCCTTTTGTTGCGTTTTTAGAACCTATGACTTTGCCGGAGTTTAGTTTCTATTGTCGTAGATTTGGATTTGATAATGGGTTGAGTAATTGTTCTAATCATATTTGGATTATGTCTGCTGCTCATTTACATTTTGACATTCTGGTTGATCATGCACAACTATTACATTGTAGGTTGACTCTTTGTTGCCTCAGACTATTTATCTGACTTTTGTGTATGCTAAATGTGATAGTGCTAGATATGATCTATGGGACAATTTGCGTGAGATTACGGAGGGGTTACCCTGGCTTGTTAGCGGGGACTTTAACATCTTTTTGCATGATCACGAGAGGATTGGTGGTACTTCTGATAGATCTGATGAGATGTTAGATTTTGCTTATATGGTTGCGGATTGTGAGTTATTTGATGCGGGGTGTGAGGGCCTATCTTTACGTGGGCTAGAGGTGGGCTTCAGGAGAGACTTGATAGGGCTTTGTATAATGAACACTGGGCTGATGTGTTTACTTCTTCTATTGTTACGCATTTATCTCGTGTTCGCTCTGATCATGCTCCTTTACTCATATCTTGTCAGTTTGAACCGCATGTGCCTCGTTCTTCTTTCCGATTTCAGCATATGTGGATACGTCACCATACTTTTTTGCAGGTTGTCAAGGAAGCATGGGGGCATCCCTTTGGTTGTTTTGGAATGATTAGCTTAAGCACAAGTTGAACAGGTCAAGCGCAGACTCAAGATTTGGAATCACCAGACGTTTGGTAATATTTTTGATCGGGTTAGGACCGGGCCGATGAGGCGATTTCATGCTCAGTCGTATATGATAGTGATCCGTCTCCGACTCATCGGGCCGAGCTACATCGTCGTGTGGCCGAGTACGAGCTACGTTTGAAAATGGAGGAGGATTTTTGGCGCGAAAAGCTGCGATTAAGTGGGCGATCGAGGGAGCGCAACACTAAGTTTTTCCACGGATTTGTTAAGCGAAGCGATGTCGTGCTAGGATTCACTCGATTGACGATGATGGAGTGGTGATCACACAGATTCTCGAGATTGAGAAGTCGGCGATTCAATTCTTTCGATCCTTATTGACTTCGACTTGAGAGTATCGACTCCCCCTGTTGATGAGTTCTTTCCCCGGCTTCCTAATTTTGTTGATCTTGATGGACTTTGTGCTATGCCGACGGCTCAGGAGGTTCGCGATGCGGTGTTTGGGATTGATCCGTCTAGCGTTTCGGGGCCTGATGGATTCTCATCTTTGTTCTTTCAACACTATTGGGATTTCATCGGATCGGATGTTGAGGATGCGGTGGTTGACTTTTTCTCGGGTAATCTCATGCCATCCACGTTCACGGCTACATCTATAGTTCTCATTCGAAGGTTCCTCACCCTCGAAGTGGTGAGTTTGGCCGATTAGCTTTGTGCAACGTGATGAATAAGATTATCTCTAAGATTATGAATGCGCGGTTGGTCTTGATTCTGCGCTTTGATTGTGTCGCCGAATCAGAGTGGTTTCACACTCGGTCGTGTCATCTCGGATAACATATTACTCGCAGAGCTTATCCATGATATCACCAGCCACGGAGATTCCTAATGTGGTGAGGATATGGCTAAAGCTTATGATAGGGTGCAGTGGGATTTCTTGTATACAACTATGATTCACATGGGCTTCCCCGTTCGGTGGATTGATATGGTTAGCAGCTGTATTGAGCACTGCGGCTTCTCTGTTCTAGTTAATGGTATCCCTTCTGGATATTTTCCTTCGACCCGGGGACTACGGCAGGGGGATCCTCTATCTCTTGCCTTGTTTGTTCTGGCGGCGGAGTATTTATCCCGAGGATTGGATTCCATTATTAGACGACACCAGGATATGATTTATCGGACGCGACGGGGTTTTCCGGTGACTCATTTGGCGTATGCTGATGATGTTGTTATCTTCACTAGGGCGTCGACGATGGCCTCGTCACGTTGAGGTACTTTCTCGAGCACTATTCTCGCTACTCTCGCCACGGCGGTGGTCGGTGTGTCCGAAGAGTAGATTTTTGGGCCCACGTTACATTACGATTGACGGGCCGGGAGCACATGGTTCATGAGTGACGAGGCTTTGTTCGCGATGACTTGCCGATGACTTATTTGGGTGTCCCTTTGTTCAAGGGGCGAATGACGAAAGAGCTCTTCCTCCCGGTGATTCGAGAGGATGTTGGATAGAGTTCTTTGGGTGGTCGATCGACATCTCTCCTTTGGTGGTAGGCTCGCTCTTATTCGAGCACGCTAATGGCCACCCCGTTGCATATTCTTCAGTCATGCGGCCGCCAAAGACAGCGATTATGCAGCGATTGGAGCAGATAATGGCTAGATTCTTCTGGGGATCCTATGCGGGGAGAAGAAGACTCATTGGATCGATTGGGATATTATCCGCCATCCTATTTTTCGAGGGTGGGTGGGGTTGCGCCGACTTTCGGATATTCTGCCGACGCCTTTGATTACAAGTTGTGGTGGAGGTTACGCGAGGGCCACTTGTTGTGGGCTCAATTCTTGATCGCAATCTTTATTGTTACAATGGGTTTCGGTCTCCTGTAGAGCCTCTATAACATAATCATAGTCATCGGTGGAGGCGCTTGAGGCGGATCGGTATTCGAGCCCAGGAACGGATTTTCTGGTCTATTGGCAGTGGTAGCCGTGTCGGAGTTTTGGGATGATACTTGGTTTGGGCATCGGCCGCTTGCGGATCATTGTTTGGATCGGCCGTTGGGTCATATGACGGTTGATTGGTTCATTCGCGATGGTATGTGGGATAGAGATAGATTGTATCGGTCTTGGTATCCGGATGTGGGCTTCTTGAGAGTCTCATTGAGGACATATCCGGGGTTCCGATTCTGTTTGGGTCCGACCGGGATATATCATGCGGTGGATGTTTACCTCTCATGGTGGGTTCTCTATGTCTTACGCTTGGGATTCTCTCCAGGGGTAGAAATGCTCTTAACCTTTCGTATGGTGCCATTTGGAACGATGCTCTTATTCCTACTATCTATATATTCCTTTGGCGCCTCCTCCGTAATCGTCTTCCCTGTGGATATCAAGCTTCAAGCACGTGGCACTTCCCTTGCCTCACGTTCTTTGTTGTTGCTTGAATAATCCACATTCATCTCCTAAGGTGAATCTATCCCTCACCTCTTTTTGATGAATGATATTGTTCGATCCGTGTGGAATCACTTTATTCCTTGGTTTGACACTACACTTCCACACACCACCGACATGATATTGTTCCTTTTTTTTTGGAGGAATCACACACACGGATCACACACGAGGCACTTGAGTTTCTTGGTTCCCCGCTTGATTTTATGGTTTGTGCGGACGGAAAGGAATAGTGTCAAGCATCGACACCTTCCTTTCTTGGCATCTCACATTATTTGGCGGTGGAGCGGTATCTCCGGATTCTTGTTTGGTCGGCGTCTAAACCCATCGATTGGTCCGGATACTTCCCTCTTGTTGGCTTTTTGCAGGGGAGTGCTCCACCACAGTTCCACGCAGCCGAGGATTGTGATTTGGCGTTCCCCTCGTCTCCTCGGATCAGGTTTCGAACACGGATGGTTCATTGGATTGGGACACTTTGATTCTTTGGCGGGGGGATTGATTCGAGATCATTCGGGCAGACTTATGTTGGCTTTTCATTGTTCTCTCCGGGCGGTGTCTAGCTTTCATGCCGAGCTTCTAGCACTGGAGATGGGGCTGCGGCATGCCCGTCTTTTTCTCTTGATTTGGATCGAGTTGGACGCGGCGGTGGTGGTCACCACGATCACTTCCGGTGGCCTTGGCTCTTGGCGGAGTTCAACACACCCCGATTCGCATTCGGAACATGCCGAGGACCTTGATTCGATCTCCCACATACACAGAGGGGAATCGACCACAGATCACCTTGCGAGTTAGGAGCTGCGCCGCCCTGGCGCATCACACACTGCTCATGAGGGCACGACTTCTCACCACCTCCTAGCGCTCATTCGGATGGACCAGCTGGGATATCCGAGCTTCAGTTTTTCATAGATCATTGGTTCTCCTTTTATTTTTAGATATCTCATTATGATAGTCTTTCTAGATATCGTAGTGATAGGTTATTTGTTCTTTGATTTTCTCCCGCCTTAACGGGCATGACATTGTATGACATTTTGATTATTTGATATACAGGTAGGGGATCACGCCTCAATCCCCCACCCCCGGGGTGTTATTTTGCTTTAAAAAAACTTTCATTCATTATAGGTGTTTTGGATATATTTCTTAAAGGGCAAGGGCATTATGCGAATAAATGAAATATTAAAAAACATGGTCGACTGTGACAAAAATTGCACAAAATTATAACTTGTATAATCAAAATTGTGCAGAATAAAAATTTTATGGAAAAAAATTAATAACTTAAATATTTACAGGACCAAAATTAGTGGTACTCCATAATTATGGGACCGATGATGTAATTAAGTCATAATGATGGGGACTAATTGGCTGGACATTAGTATATATTTACTTGCTAACAAACACTAGCCAAATACACATCGGCTTTTGGTTACCAAACTTTTGTGGCAATGTAAACTTGATTCCTTCAAAATAGTTGAAAAAGAAAATTGATGAGGGGTAAAATTGTACCTCCCCTTTTATTAACTTGGATAAAAAATAATATTGGTTTAAGTTAATAAAAAGAGGCCCACGAGGTGCAGCACATAGCATCAAGCCCACGAGACTCAACTCATAACACTAAGCCCTAGAAGCCCAATTCGTTATATTAGGTTCATGTGGCCCACAGTTCCACGTATAAATAGCTCTTCCCTAATTATTTTTCATTATGTGTATTTTAACTTATTGGATGAAATTAGGTTGCATCAATATTTAAGATAATATGGACTTCTATTTAGATAAGATTAATCGGCGTGCAAAATCTGAGCCGTTGATCTTGATCAAATTTCAAAAACCACCCGCACACGTCCTTTCATAACCCATACATATACCGTTTCTTCCAATTTTCTATCACTTTACCAAAACTGTTCATCTCTCTCGAAAGCAAAGAAAGAAATTTTCTCTCAAAACCCTACAAATCCTCAAGTTTATTTTCAAAGTTTCGTTCGGTAAAACATCGAGAAATGGCATCTACTCATGATTTCGTCAAGTTGGGAAAGCAAATCCCACACGGGTCTCTTTGTGGATTTCGACGGCATGATCAAACAGGGGTCTGACGACACCCTCGTGAAGAAGATAGTAGAGAAGCTGGAAAAGTCTGGACTGAAACCGTTTTTGACGATGGAGTTTCCGTTGACCTACGTGGAAGAGGTCGCACAGTTCTACGTGAACGCGTTGAAGTTCACGATGAGGGCATCAAGTCCTCCGTTCACGGAAAAGAGTTCACCATCACCGCCGAGGATCCGCGGATCATCGCTTGTTGCGGAAGGAGTGCGGAGATTAATGAAGTCGATGTCAACCTGGTTTCTTTGCTTGGAAGAAAGTAGCCAAGCCCGATTGTCTTTGCGAAGGTTGTCTACACAGTGAGAAGAAGCTCATTGAAGGAAGACTACCACAAGTCTTTGGATATTGTTGCCAAGTGCATTGATATCAAATTTGGAAGCTTTAATCAGCTATCCAAAACTAAGCTGATCGTGATGGCTGCGATCATAGAAGAAAAGAAGGTGAATTGGGCTGAGTTTGTATACAACAGACTCTGCCAGAATATTGGGAATAAATCCTTCAAGGAGGATGGTACCTTTGGAGAATCCCTGGGGTACGGCCTGGTGATTGGCGGATGATGGAAGTGAAAGAGTCAACTTCGACATGGAAAGGCGTTCCATGTCAACAAGAAAATGTTCCGGTCTAACCTTTCCGGAGCACAGAAGAGAGCATACGCCAAGAGAGCTGATACAAGTGAGGGGGAATCAGCTGGCCCTGAAGAAACAGCTGTCTCCTCCTCTCCTCGAAGAAGGCTGCCCTGCCTACAAAGAAGATCACTGCCCCTGCAGAGAGAAAAAGAAAACAAAAGATGCACTGCCCCCTGCCCAAGCCAAGTCACCGCCCCTGCGCAGCCGCAACGGAGAAGGAACCTCAAATACCTTCTCCGGTTGTCAAGAAAAAGAGGACTGATAAGCCGAGACGGCCAGCTCCTCAGAAAAAGACAACAGCACCGGCTCCCGCCGCCCAGGACTTAGAAGAAACCGTATCCGAGCCGTAAATCCCTCGGTAAGGACTAAAAGAAGAATCTTCAAGCGTTGAGCCCGAGCTTGAGAAACCGGGCCGAGTCCCACTCGGCTAAAACAGATCTGAGATCGCTGGAGAAGTAGAGTCTCCGAAATTGTAGATGAAATAGCCAAGTCTGTTGAAGCTAATCAGCAGAGGCAAACTGAAGACACAACTGTCATCAGAACAGCTGAGACACAAGAAGCATCTGAGAAAGCAAACTCTCCTATTGACAGGGTTGTATCCCCTCCTGCAACAGACGCTACTGAGGGTGTGGAGCACCAAGGTTTGCTACCTTCAATCCCTGAGAACGAGGGACAACAGGAAGAAGATGATAAAGATGATGATGATGTAATGATCCTATCCCCACCATATCCAGACATCCAAAATCGTCTGCGAGAATGGATGAAGTGGAAGCTGAGTCGATCCAGGGAACAGTTCCAAAGACCAGAGTTTATTGAAGAAGAAGACGAACTATTGAACTTTCTCGGATTGACCAATGTGGTCCAAGCAATCGGATGAAGAAAAAACTACGGATATCTTGCAGATCTTCAAAGACAAGGAGAAGCGAGATCGCGAGAGGAAGTCAAGCTCGTGAAAAGGCCAATATTTGTCCCTTCACCTTTGGAACCACCGATCATACACATCCTCATCTTGACATTCTCTCTGGGAGTGATAAGGATCTAGATCCTGCCGCCTCTGAGAAGAATTGGAGATGCAACAAGCCAGCCGCGGGAATCCATGGCCCTACATGAGCAACGATTATTGGAAGGACCAGGGAGTCTTCCACATCGTGTTGGAGATTGATCCGATGGGAGTGGTGCGAAAAGATATTGCCCACGATTGTTGTTGTCACCACTTTCCCCGCTCACTCGAGAAGAAGGTGTTAAGGGCTGGCGATGAACCGGGATTGTGGGGACCCCGGTCGAGCCTACCCCTAATGAAGGTGTCTTACCACCGCCCCAACGACTGAATACTCAAAGGGAACAACCCGGGAGTCCGGAGACAAGTGACCCCAATCCAAGTCACTCGGTTGGTGTGCCGAGTGGGGAAACTCCCTCCACTGCAGCAAGGTCGGAGGATCTGCGGTGACTCCACAACGAATCTTGGAGGCGAAGTGGAGAAGGAACAACAAATGAATACACAACAAGTTGTCATTGACGAGGCTCGCGATTAAAGATCGTCTCGGTGAAGTGCCAACCGCACCGCAGCCAATGACGCCGCCGATGCGTTGAGGCACAGGAAGGAAGCGCCCGGGAGTTAACACTGGCAATGAAAGTGCAATCCATGGAGTTGAGACTCGGTGGATGCCACCTCAAAGACCCCAAGACGGTGACATTGTCGAAGGGGGATAAAAGGCCCCGCCGCAGCGATTGAGACTGCAGGGAGATAATGAAGGCCGACGGGAGGTTGAGACTTCCGGGGTAAAGAGAATGAAGCCTGAGAACATCCCTCCCACTATCATTGATCCATCCGAAAAAGGAGATAAGTGCTCTTCATGATTCCCAAGACAATCCCGATGTAACCTTTCTCGGGATCCGAAGGTGAAGACGGCCGAGTCATCCCCTTTTGCCCATCCAAAGGACTCGGTGAGGATGTTCTCCCAAGCACGAGTAAGCCTGACCTTAAGGCTACTGGCCAAACCTTTAATTTTGATGATGAGCCACCCATGCAAATCTCATTATCGTCCGATAACGCTTCTGATATGGATGAGGACCAGTCAACTCATATGGAAAAATCATTTGAGATCGACGGTGTTAAGACATTGAGGCTCACCAAGTCGGGTCAACTCCACAATATACACAGTGAAACAAAGTCAACTTCGCGGGCTCCCAAGCCTGCGAAGAGGATCGACTCCACCGGGAACTTCACGAGCACAAGTTGTCATTAAGCAGATTCCCGTTGCCCGTGATGATTCGTTTGAAGAATCGTTTCCCTTCTCTCTGGAAATACCTGACCTTCCTGAAGAATCAGCTCGAGATCAAGAACGTTTCCATAAACCTAATCCCGTTATTCCAACAGATACCATCATCCCAGCAGACTTTGACTTTGACGCTGCTTGGCCGCCAGCTGAGACAGAAGTGACAACTGAGGTTCGAGAAGTTTTCAAGGCCATATTTGCAGAGATAGAGAAGATGGAGAGGCACCAGGCCTCACTGGACATGAGGCTGGATAACCGAGACGCAAATCTTACTGCCGATCTACGAGGAATAATTGTCAGGATCCGGGAATGGTGGCAACAACAACAAACAATGCGCGTAGAACAAGCTCAATATTTCAGGACATTGTTCAATAAATTGCTAGTCTGGCGGGCTGAGAATGCTGATACGAAGACAAGAATGCAAGAGAACATCGATCGAATGCATGAATCTCACAACACGAGATGCGTTCTTTGCGTGAATATAATAAGAAAGAGCTCCTGCGCGTAGAGGAGAACATGGATAGGAAGTTCAGCCTCCTCATGGCTGAAATGAAGCTGGTGACAGCTGAATCCAACGCCACCCGCTCCGAATTCCGTGCAACATACTCCGCAGCAGATTCGAAGCATAACTCAGCTATCAGCCGCTTAGACTTCATGATTCCTAGCTTGTTTCGGGGTTCCTCTCTCCTTTGATGATGCCAAAAAGGGGGAAGAGGAATACCTAAAAAGGCGTTGAAAGGATCCCGAAGAAAGTTTGAAAAGGAGGATGCTGTTGTGAAGGGAAAGACATCTCGAGGAACAGAGAAAAGAGAAGAAAGGAAAATCTGTTGAGGGGGAAGGTTCGAAAGATATGACCTTGATGATTGCTAAAACCCCTAACAAGGTCTTGTCACGGTGATATCATCAAAGCAAACTCCCCGTGACTCTGCCGCTAGAACATCCTGCGGTACCCATACCCATGGCCGAAAAGAGAAAGATAGTTGAAGCGGGGATGAATGAGGTGGAAGGAAAGATGGATGCCCATGAGTTATGGATATCTTTTGAAACAACATGGAGGCATTCCAAAGACAGAGACACCTATGCCATTTCGGATGTTGGAACCGAGCAAGATCTGTTGATGAATTCAAGACGCTCATTTCCGAGGGTTACTTCACAAATATGTCCATGGCTCAAGCCAGGATTTGTATTGGGAAAAAGGCCTCAAGCTATGTGAAGAAGACGACAGACAGACCATCGCGATCACTCTCTTTGGTCACTCGCTAGTCACTCAATTTGGGAAAAAGAAGGCCCCAAGACAATACACGCCCGCAGGCGAGAAAGAAACAAGTGGAGGAGGAAGAGGTTTGGACTAGACCGTGCCCAAAAACATTGAGTATATAGATCCGGCAAGAAAGGAGGGATCTATTGGGTCGATTCGACGAAGTAGCCAACCTGCAAGTGGCTAAGAACAATGCTGAGTATGTGAAGAGGATTGAAGAAGAAAATAGAAGACAAACTCAGCTGTGGGATGAAAGACAAGAAAGAAAAAGGAGAGATGAAGCTGCTAGAAAGGCTTATGAGAAAAAGAAGGCGGTGAAGAAGAAAAAAAAAAAGAAAAGAAAAAGGTCAGAAGATGACAAAGCTGAAGAAGAGGAAAGAAGGAGGCAGCGAAGGAGATGACGTGTTGTTGTCCATCCCTTCATGTACTTTACTATGTAAATGCATTTTTATGTAAGTCTTCTGTACATCGAATAAAATTGTATAATTTCTATACTTGCGTAGATATAGAATAGCACGGTTACCTTGAGATCTGTTTAAGCTCGATACACTCAGAAACTTGGTGTGTAAAGAACAAGAATGTTATGATCAATAAAAGATTGATTCTACGCATACATTCTCCGTGATTCTACATTGTCATGACGTATCTTTCTTTGTTTAATTATTGTGTGAATGTGTTAAGTTTTGGCATCAAAGAAAAAGGGGAAATTGTTGGGAAATTAATTTTTAGATTTTGATGAATGCCATGTAAAACTTAGAATAGAAAGTTGGCACCCCATTTTTGTTGTAAATTGCATTGTAATAGATAGGGGTCGAGAAAATTTGAGTTAAGTCGCCTATGCCTGAACATGCAAGAAGTCAACCGGAGACTAAAGGAAGACTCATTTGTGAGGCACTTGAGTGTGGCAAAGAAGAGAAGACATGAACTCGATCAAGGTGCAAGCGAGATACGGTGAGTGAAGTGCGGTCAAGTCAACTCAAGATAGCCAAGTCTCAAGTTGAAGTGACGGATGAGTCATCCAATGATTGGAAGTCGAGTTGAAGTCACTGGGAAGTCAAGGAAATGCGATCAAGTCGAGACAATCGAAAGAGATCCGTTGCACATAAGTCAAGAGAATTACTTAAACAAGTAATACTTCGTCATCGCCTTTCTTAAAGTGCTCAGTCCCCGAAGCGTGCAAAAGGAATAAACCAATGGGAAGCTCGCACTGTGTCGAACTCTAAAAAAGTCAAGAATCATTCATACGAGGAAATGTCAATTCCAAGGATCGCAACAAGACAAGCCAACGACCACAAGTGTCTTTTGAAAATTAGCCTATCTCTTCAACGGGCAAAATTTTCAAAAGAACACTATAAAAGGCTGAGGAATATATTTGAGAGAATGTTGGTTACCTTGACAATCAGAAAACAAATACGAGCAAGAAAAGCAATATCTGTAACCTGAACTATTCTCAAATCATTCAAGTTCAATCCTCAAGCCTACATTACGAAGGAAATCAATCCAACACTTACCTATGAAGGAAAGACGACTTCAATCAGTTGAAGAGGAAACATTTGAAGAATCAAGGGGTCTACATTCCAAGAAGGACTGTAGAAAGGTTCAAGGTTGAACCAGTTTCAAGTTTTTGGAGGGCTTCGTGATCAAATCCAAGAACCTTGAACAAGTGGGCTGTAGTAGCAAGGCAGCTGCCCTGTGAAGAAGCTGAGTCGTACGAGAATCGGTGTGTGACCAATGCATCTCAGATCGAGTCCCAAAGGATAAAGTCACCAATTTGTGTGATCAAGACTTGCATCTGGACTGATTACCACTTTGTATATTGATCAATACTTAGTGGATTCCTCCAGGAGTTGGAGAAGAGAGGATTAGAAGAATTACCCCATCTTCGAACCTCTATAAAAATTTATTGTGTCATTTACAATTCAACACTTTAATTTCTCGCACATTACTTTAATATCTCACGATAAATTTGCTATCCAATTGATAATCAACAAAGTGCTAAAACCAAGTATTAAAACAAACTTAACCAAATTCAAGGTGTGTTAAGTCTTGCTGAAAACATATCACAGTCAAGTTAAGTTCTAGTCAAAATAGCTGAGTTATTCTATCAACGGCTCGATCAGAAGTCTGAGTGAGTGGCTAACTCACTGTTTGATTAACTAACTTAGTGTCCATCAAGGACTCAATTTGTGAAGTATTAACTCGCATCGATTTAAAAATGACTAAATCGAAAAGTTGGTAAGGTTTATTCAACCCCCTCTAAACCTTACACTCACACCCCTTGGGACCTACAAGTGGTATCGGAGCGGTTGGTTCATTGAGCCTTCCGCACCGTTTTCGAACTAGATCTCCAAATTTTTCAAAGCTTGCTTGAGTACTTGATCTTTCAAAACTCTTTTATTCAGCAAAGTTATTATCATGGAAGCAAATTTGACACGCATCCCTATGTTCACTATTGAGGAATTTGATGACTGGAAAATTCGTATGCAGGCTCATTTATCAGCATTACACGATGAAATGTGGATAGTGAGAGAAGATGGGCCACTCCAAATCTTAAAAGTGAACACAGCTGCAAGGAGAGTTGCAGCAGAAGGAGAAGAGGATGCTACTCCCAGACCAGCTATGGTTGAAAAACCAAGAGCTGAATGGACAAATGATGACAGGAAAAGATATAACCTGGACAACGTGGCCAAGGACATTATTTACAAAACCCTGGACAAAGCCATGTTCAACAAAGTCAAATCATGCAAAATGGCAAAAGAAATCTGGGACAAGCTAACCTTGATTTGTGAAGGCTCAGAACAAATCAAGGAAAATAAACTATCTGTTGATGTACAAAAATTTGAAAATTTCAAGATGCTTGCAGGAGAAACCTTGGATCAACTGGATGCTCGGTTCACAGAAATTACCAATGAGCTATATGCACTTGGAAAAGAATATACACAGAAGGAAATGTGTATGAAAATTCTAAGAAGTCTCCCAGCTGAGTGGGAAATGAAAGTCATGGCCATGAGACACTCTATGGACCTATCAAAGACATCCAACCACGAGTTATTCTCAGATCTCAAAGCCTACGAATTTAATTTGAACGAGAAGAAAAGACCAAGAGGAGACAACTGTGCCCAAAACAGCTGCTCTAATAGTTAAGTATGGTAAAAGAGCTGAGGTCAAGGAAGTCATTGACCAAGAGGAGATTGCCCTGATGGTTAAAAGGTTTAACAAATTCTTCAACAAGAATTACAAAAGGGGCAAAGGTGAATCCTCCAGAAGACACTCGGCTCCTCCAAGTCAAGGGATGATAGGCCATCCAAAAGAACAGAGCATCAAAGGATTAAGTGTCAAAGAGCCGACAATCCAAGGATGGAAAGAATCGATCAAAAAGTTGAAAATCTATCTTTGCCTGAACCGCTAACCCGGTCACTATGCCATTGAATGCCTATATCCCGTAGTCAACAAATACAGAATGAAGAGGAAAGAAAAGTCTTCGGAGAAAGAAGACAAGAGAAGAAAAAGGCAATGTTGGTCGCAGAGATCGGCCGAGACAATCAAGTCAAAAGACACAAAGAAACTCGGAGAGTAGTGAAGTCGACTACTTAAGTGTTAGGAATTGTTTAGATTTTTGAATTGTTTAGAATAGAAAGTTGGCACCCCAATTCTTAATTCTTCTTTGTATAATGCATTGTAATAAATAGAGTGGCCAAGCCGAGTTAAGTCGGCCTACGCCCTAACATGCAAGAAGACAATCGAAGACTTGAAGGAAGACTCACGCGAGACAATTTGAGTATGGCAAAGAAGAGTAGATGGGAACTCTATCAAGATGCGGTGAGATGCACGGTGAGTGGAGCATCGATCAAGTCAACTCAAGAAAAGCCAAGTCTCAAGTTGAAGTGATGAGAAGAGTCATCCATGATTGGAAGTCGACTCTAAGTCACCTGGGGAAAGCAAGGAAATGCAATCAAGTCAAGATAATCAGAAAAGATCCGTTGTACGTAAATCAAGAGAATTACTTAAACAAGTAATATCTCCATACCACCTTTCTCGGAGTGCTCACCCCGAAGCGTGCAAAAGGAATGAACCAATGGGAAGCACTACACCGTGTCGAACTCAAAAGGTGAAAGAACAATTCATACGAGGAAATGGCAATTCCAAGAACTCGCAACAAGACAAGCCAACGATCGCAAAGTGACTTTCAAAAATAAGCATATCTCTTCAACGGGCAAATTTTTGAAAGTTCACTATAAAAGGCCGAGGAGTTTGTTTGAGAAAAAATATACATAGATGACACACATGTGAGATATACAAGCATAGTAGAAAAATCGAAACATTCTCAATCCTCAAGCCTACATTACGAAGAACATCAATCCAACACTCACCGTGAAGGAAAGATAACTTCAATCGGTTGAAGAGGAAAATACTGAAAACAAGGGGTCTACATTCCGAAGGATTGTAGGAAGGTTCAAGGTTGAGCCAAGTCTTAAGCTTTTGGAGGGCTTCGTGATCAAATCCAAAGAGCTTGAGCAAGTGAGTCAGTAGTAGCAAGGCAAATGCCCTGTGAAGAAGCCGAGTCGCACGAGAAGCCACCGGTGAGTGATCAAGGCGTCTCAGATCGAGTCCCAAAGGATCAAGTCAATTTGTGTGATCAAGACTTGTATCCGGACATTACCACTTTGTAAACCGATCATTACTTAGTGGATTCCTCCCAGAGTTGGAGAAGAGAGGAGTAGAAGAATTACCCCATCTTCGAACCTCTATAAAAATTTCATTGTGTCATTTACATTTCAAAGACTTTAATTCTTGCAATTTTAATCGCTTATATCTCGTTGATAAATTTGCTATCCACTTGATAAATTATAAGTACTAAACCAAGCACTAAACTCTTACTTAATCAAACTTAAGGGTGTTAAGTCTTCCAAAAAACAAAACCACAATCGAGTTAATTTAGAGCTAACAGTTGAGTTATTCCACCAACAAAGCTCGGTTGAGTTTGTTGAGTGATTAACTCTTGAGTGACTAAGTTGATCATTCCATCAAGGACACAATTGTGTAGTATCAACTCAGAGATTTAAAAGGACTAAATCGAAAATTTGGTAAGGTTTATTCAACCCCCTTCTAAACCTTACACTTACACCCCTTGGGACCTACAAGTGGTATCGAGCGGTTGGTTCATTGAACCCTCCGCACCGGTTCTTGAACTAGATCTCCAAACTTTTCAAAGTCCGCTTTAGTACTTAAACTTTCAAAACTCTTCTTTATCATTAAAAGTTATTATCATGGAAGCAAATTTGACACGCATCCCTATGTTCACTATTGAAGAATTTGATGATTGGAAAATTCGTATGCAGGCTCATCTATCAAAGATTACATGATGAGATGTGGTTAGTGATAGAAGATGGGCTCTCGCAAATCTTAAAGGTGAACACAATTGCACGAAGCGAAGAGTTGCACCAAGGAGAAGAAGATGTTGCTCCTAGACCAGTCATGGTTGAAAACCAAGAATCGAGTGGACAAATGATGATGAGAAAAAGATATAACCTGGACAATGTAGCCAAGGACATCCTCTACAAAACCTTGGACAAAGCCATGTTCAACAAAGTCAAATCATGCAAAACGGCTAAAGAAATCGGGGACAAGTCGACATTGATTTGTGAAGGCTCGAGCAAATCAAAGAAAACAAATTATCGTGGTCGTACAGAAATTTGAGAACTTCAAAATGATCTCAGGAGAGAACCCGGATCAACTAGACGCTCGGTTCACGTAAATCACAAATGAGCTATCTCGCACTTGGAAAGGAATATACACGAATGAAATGTGTATGAAGATCCTAAAAGGTCTTCCAATTTGAATGGGAAATGAAGGTCATGGCACTAAGACATTCCATGGACCTATCAAAGACATCCAACCATGAGTTATTCTCGGACCTCAAAGCCTACGAGTTTGAGCCGAGAAGAAAAGACCAGGAAGAGACAACTGTACCCAAAACAATTTGCTCTAATCGTTAAAGATGGGAAGAAAGCCGAGGTCAAAGAAGTAATTGACCCGAAAAAAAATAGCCCCGATGGTTAAAAGATTTAACAAGTTCTTTAATAAGAACTACAAGAGAGGAAAGGGTGAATCTTCCGAAGACACTCGGCTCCCTCCAAATCAAGGGATGATAGGCCAACCAAGAGAACAGATCATCAAAAAGTTGAGTATCAAAGGGTCGACAATCCAAGAATGGAAAGAGTCGATCAAAAGGTTGAATATCTATGTTGAACGTAGACAACCAGGTCACTATGCCATTGATTGCCCATATCCTCGTAGTCAACAAATACAGGATGAAGAAAAAGAAGATCTTGAGAGAAAGAAGACAAGAAAAGAAAAAGGCAATGATGGTCCGAGATCATTAAAACAAACCAAGTCAAGAGAGACAATTGATTGAGAGCAAAGTGAAGCCGACTACTCAAGTGACTCGAAGAAGAAGCCTTGATCCGCTTGATGGCCAAAGAACAAGATCAAGAAGATGAGGTACAATCTAACTCAACAAACTCGACACTAGTGATAGTCGATCGTGACACACACACTTCATCACCCACTCGATCTTTATGATTCATTAGGCAAAATGATGAAAGATTTTGAACACATTAAATCCTCACACACACTATTAAATGAGGAAAACACAGCCTACTCAAAAACCAAAACTCAAAGCCGACTAAGGAGCCGAGTACTCTAAGTCAAATAGTCGTTGAGAATAAAAGTTTAAAGGCTGAAAATGCTAAATTAATAGCAGAGATTGTCGCTATAGAAAAGAGGGAGAATGACCTCAAGAATGTTATTGCCTCATTCACTAAGGCATCTAAATCATTGGATGATCTTATTATGAGTCAAAGAGAATGTGGAGACAAGACAAAGCTTAGATTTAATTCCTCTCGTGCTATGTCAAACCTCAAGAGTAATTTTGGAAAAAGGATCTTCAAGTCATGAAGAGTCCGAAAAATCCAAAACTCTAAATGTTGCACACACATTCACTCCAAAGCACAATAACAAGCAAACCGGCCTTGGTTACAAAGGAAAAGGAAAACAAACTTGAGTGAGTGTCTTTGAAAGGACAACCGAGAAGAGATTCACTGAGTCCTCAAAGAAACTCCTAACATAAAATACTCTATAAAAAGGAAGCAGAGCTACCAAAAATCCCTTAAAATCCATAAAAGAAATACATATGATGGGAATGGTAGAAAATATCCAAGCCAAGCCGATTGGAATAATGTGAACTATCAAAGATAAACTTATGGAATATAAGCCCAAATGGCAAAGGCCTAGAACTCAAAGAAAGGCCATTCCAAAAGCATAAGAGCTTTCATCAAAGACACATATGCACCTAGCACTACATTCAAAGACACCACAATTACCCAAGGAAGGCAATTGCTAAAACACATATGCAGCATACGGACAAAAGAGACAATTTGTATGAACCTAGAATTCCCAAGCAATTTGCCAGGATTAATTATGATTATGGCATCGATAGATGGCAACCCCTTAGAGTCAAATCATTTGGCTATAGGTTGGTTGGATCATCTTACAATTCTAACCCCTCAGACCGACAAGTATGGGTACCTAAAACTTAATTTCCTTGATTCGCAGTTCAAGGAACAGCTTGAGTGCCAAGGAACCTGGTACATGGATAGTGGTCGGTTCCGGACACATGACAGAAACAAGAAAAATCTGTCAAAATTCAAGGAAGTTAAAGGAGCAAAAGTCATATTTGGAGGAAATGAAGCTCCTGGTGAAATAAGAGGCATTGGAACCATCAAGAGGAATGGATTAGAAATCACAGACGTTGCATATGTTGAAGGACTCAACTTTAACTCGCTAAGCATCACCAACTCGTGACAAGGGTTACAACGTTGGATTCAACATGGGAATATGCCAAATCAAAGATATTGAATCAAATGAAGTTGTGCCGCAAGGATGTAGATTAAAAATATGTATGTAGTGGATTGGTCAATCGCAACACCCAAGACTGCCTACTAGCAAAAAGCACAAATTGAATCAAGTTGGTTGTGGCACAAAAAGCCGAGTCACCGAATTTCAAAACAATTAACAAGTCGGGCAAGAAGTCATCTTGTAGAAGGACTTCCGCACTCAAGATACAAGAAGGAGAGTATATGTGATGCATGTCGGAAGGAAAGCAAATCAAATCGTCATTCAAAGAAAAGACATGCCCATCCTCAACAAGAATATTACATCCGCTTCATATGGATCTATTTGGCCCAGTGGAACCAACCAAAGATAAGTGGAAAGAAATACACCTTGGTGGTAGTAGATGACTATTCAAGATATACATGGACAATATTCATGTGCAAGAAGAAAGAAACTCTACAAAAACTACCACAAATTGATGAAGAGGATTCAAAACGAGAAGAGTCAAACCATTATCAAAATAAGATCGATAGAGGAACCGAGTTTGTCAATGGAATAATAACTCAAGATTGTATTGAGAATGGTATTGGTCATGAACTATCGCCAGCAAGGACTCCAAAGCAGAATGGAGTTGCAGAAAGAAGGAATAGAACCCTCAAAGAAGCAAAGAAGGACCATGTTAGTCAAGCGGGGTTACCAAAAAGATTTTGGGTCAAGCAATCAACACAACTTTTGCTACACCCAAAACAGATGTATGATAAATAGACAAAATTGACAAAGACTCCCTATGAGATCCGGATGGAAGAAAACCAAATGTTGCATATTTGAGAATATTTGGATGTAAATGCTTCATCCACAACAATGGCAAAGACAATCTAAAGGCTTTTGATGCTAAAGTCGATGAAGGTATCTTCTTAGGATACTCAATGAAAACAAAGCCTCAGAATACTCAACAAAAGAACTATGGTTACGTAAGAATCCATTCATGTAGTATTCGATGAGCCAAATGTAAATGGAGAAGACATTGAAGAGTCACCGATAAGTCAATCATCCAACCATACGAAGAATCCCTATGCCGACGCCAAGCCGAATCATCAATTCGAGAAGAAGATGAGATAGTCAATCTCAAAAACATTGGAAAATTTGCAGCTAAGTGATAACGAGAGAGTCGACCACAAAGAACACAAACCGCAAGTCGATCAATCCGCCTAACTTACTCCAACCTCGATGTAAGATGGCCGAGAGACCATCCACCTTAACTTGTCATTGGAGATATAAGAGAAGGTGTCAAAATAAGATCCGTAACTCAACAAGAAGCCATGTTCACATGCTTCATCTCGCAATAGAGCCCAAAGATGTGTCCCAAGCATTGGACGACACACATTGGATTCAAGCTATGCAAGAAGAGTCAATCAAGTTTGAGAGAAATAAAGTATGGGAATTAGTGCAAAGACCCATACATCAAAATGTTATTGGAACCAAATGGGTGTTCGTAAATAAGATGAACGAGGAAGGTTCTCGTGGGTAAGAAACAAAGCAAGACTAGTAGCCAAAGGATATTGCCAAGAAGAAGGGATAGATTTTGATGAAACATTTGCCCTCGTAGCAAGATTGGAAGCTATAAGGATGTTTCTTGCCTATGCACTCACAAGAATTTCATTGTATATCGATGGATGTAAAAAGTGCATTCCTAAATGGTTTATTGAAGAAGAAGTGTATGTTGAACAACCTCCAGGATTTGAAGAAGACTCTTGGAGATAAGGTATACAAACTCAAGAAAGCCCTCGTATGGATTGAAGTAGGCACCCGCAGCATGGTATGATACCTTGTCACAATTCCTAATCGAAAATGGATTCACAAAAGGAAAAGTAGATAGAACACTTTTCGTAATTCAAGACAAGAAGAGTATTCTACTTGTTCAAATATATGTTGATGACATCATCTTTGGATCCACAAACAAAGAGTCGTGTGAAAAGTTTTCAAACCTCATGCAAAGTAAATTTGAAATGAGCATGATGGGAGAGTCGACATTCTTCCTCGACTCCAAGTGAAACAAGTGAAGGATGGAACCTTCATAAGTCGGACAAAATACACCAGAGATTTAATGAAAAATTTGGTATGGAAGAGAAGTCTTTCGTGAAAATACCAATGAACACATCACCAAAATGGACATGGGATGCAGATGGCAAGCCTCAGATCAAACAAGATACGAGCACTTATCGATCATCGCTCTATCTCACAAAGAAAGCCGTACATCACCTTTGTGTAGGTGTATGTGCAAGATTTCAATCGCTCCAAAAGAAAGCCATATGACAACAAACTAAGAGAGTATTGAGATACTTGAAAGGAAGCCAAGAAGTAGGCCTATGGTATCCAAAGGAAGGTGGATTCAAGCTAATTGGCTATTCGATTCTCGACTATGCCGGATGCAGAGTAGACAGAAGAGCACTTCGTGCACATGTCAAATGCTAGGAAACAGATCGATTTCCTGGTTTAGCAAGAAGCAAAACTCAATAGCCACCTCCACAAATTGAGGTAGAATACATATCAAGGGCGTGTTGTTGCCCAAGTCCTATGGATGAGACAAAGAATGAGAGACTATGAAATTGAGGAAAAAGAGATTCCAATCATGTGTGATAACACAAGTGCAATTGCAATTACTCAAAATCCGTGTTGCATTCAAGAACAAAGCATATTGATGTCGATATCACTTCATAAGAGATCATGTTGAAAAGAAGGATATCATCCTGGAATATATTTCAACCGATAAACAACTAGCCGACATCTTCACAAAACCATTATGTGAGTCAAGATTTGAAGAACTCAAACATGAGTTGGGGTTAATTGATGAGCCGACACTGCATTTAATCAAAGAAGAGAAATGGAACAGAAAAGGGGTGAAAAAGAGTCGAAAATAGAAATCACCAAGAATCACCAGACGGAAAAGACAGTTACACCGAGAGTCACCGATATTGAGTCACTAAGAGAATCGTGAGAAGTAGAGTTAAATCGCCTAAGGGATAAGTGAATAACTTATGAGCAAAGTGACAAAAACGCCGCTCGTTTTGACTAAACGGGAATGTTTTAAGAAATACGTCAAAGATAATGATGATGTGTACAGACATAAAGCCGCACACCAAGCTTATGATTGGATATAAATGTCGCCGCATTAAATACGAGACATGAAATGCTAAATAGGCGTGCAAAATCTAAGCCGTTGATTTCGATCACATTTCAAAACCACCCGCACGTCCTTTCATAAACCATATTTAAACCATTTTCATCCGTTTCTCTCTCACACTTCTAAAAACTGTTCATCTCTTTCTCTCAAAAGCAAAGGCAAAATTCTCTCGAAACCCTATCTATCTTCAAGTCAATTTTCGAGTTTTTCTTCGATATAATCCTGAAAAATGGCACCAACTTATGACTTTACCAAGTTAGGAAAGCAAATCCACACCGGCTCTACGGTGGATTTCGATTTTAATGATGAAACAGGGTCCGACGACACCCTAGTGAAGAAAATCGCTGAAAAGTTAGAAACGTCCGGTCTAAAACAGCTTTTCGACGATAGAATACCCGATGACATATGTGGAGGAGGTCGCACAATTCTACGTGAATGCCGAGATTCACGATGAAGGAATCAAGTCATCTGCTCACGAAAGCGGTGACTATCTCTCGCCAAGGATTTGGCCGACCACCGCTCACTACCTGCCAGTAAGGAGCATCGAGATTAACGGCCGATGTAAACCGGGCCGATGCTTGGAAAGAAATAGCAAGCCTCGACTTTGCCGATAAAATTGTGTTTATAGCAAACAAGAGATTCTTCAAGGAGGATTATCACAAGTTGTTGGACATAGTTGCCAAATGTATCGACATCAAGTTTGGGGCTTTTTGACCAACTATCAAAGGCAAAGCCGATTGTAATGGCTGCAATCATCGCAGAAAAGAAGATAAATCGGGCTGAGTTTGTCTACAAAGCAGACTCCGCTTAACGTGGGGAACAAATCCTTCAAAGAAGATGGCACATTTGGAGGATCCCTAGGATATGGCCTGGTGATTGGCCGGCTATGGAGGTGAAAGGAGTCCTCTTAGACATGGGAAGGCATTCCATGTTAACAAGAGGATGTTCGAGCAAACCTCTCTCGGCGCACGTAAGAGAGCTTACGCCAAGAGAGTCGACACTGTGAGGGGGAATCACCGACTCAAGATACAAATTGCTTTCCTCTCCATCCAAGAAGAGAGTCGCCCCAAAGCAGCCACTACTAAGAAGATCACGCCGCCCGCAAAGAAAGAAAACCAAACATGCTCCCCGCCCGCAGCAGAAGTCACCGCCCCGCAGCCGTGTCTCTCCCCCCGCAGAACGGTCGAGAAGGACTCACAAATACCTTCTCCGATCGTCAAAAAGAGGAGAACCGAGAAGCCACGACGGCCCGCTCCCCGTAAAAGACACCAAAGACCGGCCCCGCCCAAGACTTAGAGGACACCGTCTCTCGAACCGTAAATCCCTCGTACAAACAAGGAGACGAAGAAGAATCATCAAGGCCCGAATCGAGAAACCAACTGAAGCCGATTACTCGCCTAGAGCAAATAACTGAAGACTACTGGAGAAGTAGAGTCTCCGTGATGTAGTTGATGAAACAACCAAGTCGTCAAGGCGATCAACAGAGGCAACTCGAAGACACATGTAGTTCACACACCAAGCACAAGAAGAACCGCTAGAGCGGATAGTGATGTAATGATCCTATCTCCACCTTACCCGCACATCCAAAATCGTCTCGCATGAGTGGAGGAAATGGAAGTTGAGTAAGTCAAGGGAACAGTTCCAACGGCCCGAGTTTATAGAAGAAGAAGAGGAATCGCTAAATTTCCTCGACTAAAAATCGTGCTCCCAAAGACTTGATGAAGACAATCGCTAGATATCCCGCAGATTTACAAGGAAAAGGAGAGAGAAAAGCAAGCCGAGGAAGCCGAGGCACGTGAGAAGGCAAGCATCCGCCCTATCTCCCGCACCACGTAACACACACATCCTCTCCTTGATGTCTTCTCGACAAATGATGAGGATCGGAGAATGTTGTCGCTACGTAAGAGTTGCAAATGCAGCAAGCATTGCACGAATCAAGAATCCTTCACGAGCAAAGATTGATGGATGGGACCAGGAGAGAAACGCACTTGAAATTGATCCAATGGGAGTGGTTCAAAGAAATCGCCACCGTTGTTGCCGCTACCACTTCCCCACTCACTCGGAAGAAGGCAATAAGGGACTTGGCGATGAAACGGGATAGTGGGGACCCCGGGTCGAGCCAACCCCTATTGAAGGTGTGTTACCACCGCCCCAACGGTGAACAATCAATCGAAACAACCGGGAGCTTGAAGACGAGTGACCCCATTCAAGTCACTCACCGGGTGCGCACGGTGAGGGGGAAACTTCCCTCCACCGCAGCAAGGTCGGAGGATGCTGCAGATGACTCCACAACGAATCAAGGAGGCGAAGTAGAGAAAATACAAACACAAGAAGAACAACAAGTTGCCATCAACGAAGCTCGGCGCTTGAGACTGTCTCACCGAGGTGCCAACCGCCGTAATGCTAATGACGCCGCCGATGCAGCCGAGGCACAGATGGAACGCCCGGGAGTTAACACTGGCGATGAAAGTGCAATCCATGGGGTTGAGACTCCAATGGATGCCACCGCAGAAGACCCTAAGACAAATGACACTGTCGAAAGGGAGGACCAAGGCCTCGCCGCAAAGAGAGACCGCCGGAGGTAATCGAAGGCCCATGGGAGGTTGAGACTTCCTCGGGTAAAGAAGCTAAAGTAGAGAACATCCCTCCCGCTATAATCGACCCATCCGAGAAGGAGATAAGCGCACTTCATGATTCCCGTGATAATCCTCGATGTATCCTTTTCGGGATCGGAAGGCGAAGAAGAAGAAGCCGAGTCATCCCCCGTGCCAAATCCAAAAGACTCGCTGCGGATGTTCCAAGCACGAGCAAGTCTCGATCCCAAGACTACTCGTCAAACCTTTAACTTTGATGATGAGCCACCAATGGAAATCTCATCATCGTCCGATGACGCACCGATAAGGCCGAGGACCTCCACGCAATTGGAAAAATCACCGAGACCAACGGTTGTTGAGACACCGAGGCTCAAGAACCGAGACCAACGGTTGCTGAGACACCTGAGGCTCAGCAAACCGGGACCACTTCACAACAAAACCCAATTTGAACAATGAGACCACCGCAGTGCTCCTCAATCCGCAGCAGATCGATTCCCAAAAGAACTTCACGCGCACCGCTCATCATCGAACATATCCCATTGGCGGTGATGAATCTTTTGTAGAATCTTTCCCTTTTCACCGGAGATACTGTAACTCCACGAAGAGTCGAAACGAACAAGCACGCTATCACAAACCACCTCCTGTTCTTCCATCGACACCATTGTTCGGTGATTATGATTTTGACGCCGCATGGCCATCACCGCAATGAAGAATCACCAAGTTCGAGAAGTGTTCAAGGCACTATTTGCCGAGGTTGAACGGATTGAGAGGCATCATGCCTCTTTGGATATGCGATCGACAACAGAGATGCCACCCTTACAGTACCGACTTGAGAGGCATAATGATCGAGAATCGGGGAATGGTGGCAACAAAGAAAGAAACAATGCGTGTGGAACAAGTGAGATACTTCAGACATTGTTCAACAAGTCGCTAGTGTGGAGAGCCGAAAATGCCGATGCAAAACGGCCGAGAGAACATATTGAGCACATGCATGAAGCTCACATCGCCGAGATAAAGTTACTGCGTGAGCAAAATACAAATGATCTACAGCGTTTGGAAGAACACATGACTAGAAAATTCAGCCTTCTCATGGCCGAGATGAAGCCGATTTCAAGCAGAGTCCAACGCTACTCGATCCGATTCCGTGCCGCTTACAACGCAGCCAGACTTGAAGCAGAACTCGACTATCCGCAGCTCGACTTCATGCTTGCCAAAGATGTTCCCGGGGTTCCTCTATCCTTTGATGATGCCAAAAAGGGGGAAGAGGAATACCTTAAAGCAACAAAATCAAGAAAAAGAAAGGAGCAAATGAGAAGGGAAAATCATTGAGGAAATTTTGAAACAAAAGAAAGGAAAATCAGCTTGAGGGGGAAGGATCAAAAGATATGACCTTGATGATTGCACAAACCCTCAACAAGGTCCCGTCACGGTGACATTATAAGCAAAGAACTCCCCGTGACTCGCCACTCCAACACTCTTTGTATCTATGGCCGAGAAGAGAAAAACAATTGAAGCGGGGATGAAGGAAGTGGAAGAAATAATGGATGCCCGAGTTATGAACATCTTGAAAGAACACGGAGGCATTCCAAAGAGACAGAGACACTTATGCCATTTCGATGTCGGGACGAGCCACGATCGCCTGACGAATTCAAAACGCTCGAATCAAGGATACTTTGCAAATATGTCTATGGCTCAAGCTTGGGACTTGTATCTTGGGAAAAGGGTCTCACATTATGTGAAGAAGCCGACAGCAGCAGACTACCTAAGAATCACTCTCTTTGGTCACTCCGTTGGTCACTCACCGAAAGAAGAAGACCCCATTACAAAGATACGCCCGTAGAGGTAGAGAGGAAGAAGCGATGGAGTGGAGGAAGAAGCTTGCACCCAGGCCTCCGCCCAAGAATATTGAATACGTGGATCCGGAAAGAAAGGAGGGATCTACATGGCCGGGCTTGATCAAGTGGCAAATTTGCGAGTGGCTAAAACTAACGCCGAGTATGCAAAAAGAATAGAAGAAGAAAACAAGAGACAAACTCGGCTATGGCAGGAGAGACAGAAAGAATAAGAAAAGATGAAGTCGCCAGAAGGCATATGAAAAGAAAAAGAAGGCAAATGATGACGAGAAAGAAAAAGAGAAGAAGAGAAGAAGATGTCGAACAAGATGAAAGAAGGAGACAATGATAAGGAGATGAAGTGTTGTCTGTCCAACCCTTCGTGTATTTCACTATGTAAATACATACAATGTAAGTCTTCTCGTAATAAAGTCTATAAATTCTTTATTTTTCTGTGAAGACAATTATATGCTTTGATACACCTTGTAAACATTGTGTTAAGTACAAGAATGATATGATCAATAAAAAGATTGATTTTGATACATTCTATGTCAATACACTATCTCAGTATGTATCTTTGTTATTTGCATTTTTGTATGGTTTAAGTTTTGGCATCATCAAAAAGGGGGAAATTGTTAGGAATTTTATTGTTTAGATTTTGATGAATGCCATGTAAAACTTAGAATAGAAAGTTGGCACCCCAATTCTTTTGTATAATGCATTGTAATAAATAGAGCCGCCAAGCCGAGTTAAGTCGCCACGCCCTAACATGCAAGAAGACAATCAAGACTTGAAGGAAGACTCACATGCGAGACAATTGAGTATGGCAAAGAAGAGTAGATGGGAACTCTATCAAGAAGCAAGCGGTGAGATGGTGAGTGGAGCATCATCAAGTCAACTCAAGAAAAGCCAAGTCTCAAGTTGAAGTGATGTAAGAGTCATCCATGATTGGAAGTCGACTCTAAGTCACCTGGGGAAAGCAAGGAAATGCAAATAAGTCAAGATAATCGTAAAAAGATCCGTTGTACGTAAATCAAGAGAATTACTTAAACAAGTAATATCTCCATACCACCTTTCTCGGAGTGCTCACCCCAGAAGAGTGCAAAAGGAATGAACCAATGGGAAGCACTACACCGTGTCGAACTCAAAAGGTGAAAGAACAATTCATACGAGGAAATGGCAATTCCAAGAACTCGCAACAAGACAAGCCAACGATCGCAAGTGACTTTCAAAAATAAGCCTATCTCTTCAACGGGCAAATTTTTGAAAGTTCACTATAAAAGGTCGAGGAGTTTGTTTGAGAAAAAAAAATATACATAGATGACACACATGTGAGATATACAAGCATAGTAGAAAAATGAAACATTCTCAATCCTCAAGCCTACATTACGAAGAACATCAATCCAACACTCACTGTGAAGGAAAGATAACTTCAATTAGTTGAAGAGGAAAATACTGAAAACAAGGGGTCTATATTCCGGAAGGATTGTAGGAAGGTTCAAGGTTGAGCCAAGTCTTAAGCTTTTGGAGGGCTCGTGATCAAATCCAAAGAGCTTGAGCAAGTGAGTCAGTAGTAGCAAGGCAGCGGTATGCCTGTGAAGAAGCCGAGTCGCACGAGAAGCTTGGTGAGTGATCAAGGCGTCTCAGTGATCGAGTCCCAAAGGATCAAGTCATTTGTGTGATCAAGACTTGTATCCGGGATGCTACCACTTTGTAAACCGATCATTACTTAGTGGATTCCTCCAGAGTTGGAGAAGAGAGGAGTAGAAGAATTACCCCATCTTCGAACCTCTATAAAAATTTCATTGTGTCATTTACATTTCAAAGACTTTAATTCTTGCAATTTTAATCGCTTATATCTCACGATAAATTTGCTATCCACTTGATAAATTATAAGTACTAAACCAAGCACTAAACTCTTACTTAATCAAACTTAAGGGTGTTAAGTCTTCCAATGAAAAACAAAACCACAATGTCGAGTTAATTTAGAGCTAACAATCGAGTTATTCCACCAACAAATTTCTCGTTGAGTTTGTTGAGTGATTAACTCTATTGAGTGACTAAGTTGATTGTCCATCAAGGACACAACTGTGTAGTATCAACTCAGAGATTTAAAAGGACTAAATCGAAAATTTGGTAAGGTTTATTCAACCCCCCTTCTAAACCTTACACTTACACCCCTTGGGACCTACATCAAGTGACTCGAAGAAGAAGCCTTGATCTGTCTAATGGCCAAAGAACAAGACCAACTCGACCAAGAAGTTGAGGTACACTCTAACTCATCACATTCGATTCTAGTGGCGATGATGATTGTGACACACACACTTCATCACCCACTGATCTTTATGATTCATTAGGCAAAATGATGAAAGACTTTGAATACATTAAATCCTCACACACACTACTAAATGAGGAAAAAGACCTACTAAAAGCCAAAACTCACGGTGACTAAGGAGTGCGTACTCTAAGTCACATAGCCGATGAGAATAAAAGTTTAAAGGTCGAAAATGCTAAGTTAATAGCAGAGATAGCTGCTATAGAAAAAGAGAGAATGACCTCAAAAATGTGATTGCCTCATTCACTAAGGCATCTAAATCCTTGGATGATCTTATTATGAGTCAAAGAGAATGGAGATAAGACAGCTTAGTATTTAATTCCCTCCGAGCTATGTCAAGCTCCAAAAGTGATTTTAGAAAAAGGATCTTCAAGTAATGAAGCATCTCAAAAATCCAAAATTCCAAATAGTGCACACACATTTATTCCAAAGCACAATCACAAGCAAACGGCCTTGGTTATAAAGGAAGAAGAAAAAACTACTGAGTTGAGTGTCTTTGAGAGGACAGTGAGAAGAAATCCACCAAGTTCCTCAAAGAAACTCCAAACAGAAATACTCAGTAAAGAAGAAACAGAGCTACCAAAAGCCCTAGAAGTTCTATAAAAGGAACACATATGATGGAAATGGTAGAAAGTACCCAAGCTAAGCCGATTGGAATAATGTGAACTATCGCAAAGACCTATGGAATATAAACCTAAATGGCAAAGGCCAGAACTCAACTAAGGCCATTCCAAAGGCATAAGAGCTATCATCACACACATATGCACCTAGGTACTACACTCAAAGATATCACAACTACCCAAACAAAGCAATTTCTAAAACACATACACAAACATACGACAAAAGAGGCAATTTGTATGAACCTAAAATCCCAAGCAATTTGCTAAAATTAATTATGATTATGGCATCGATAGATGGTAACCTCTTAGAGTCAAATCATTTGGCTATAGGTTGGTTGGATCATCTTACAATACTAACCCCTCGGGACCAGGCAAGTATGGGTACCTAAAACCTAATTTCCTTGATTGCGGGTTCAAGGAGCAAGGCGAGTGCCAAGGAACCTGGTACATGGATAGTGGTCATTCCGGACACATGACAGAAACAAGAAAAATCTGTCAAAATTCAAGGAGGTTAGAGGTGCAAAAGTCATATTTGGAGGAAATGAAGCCCCAGGAGAAATAAAAGGCATTGGATCCATCAAGAAAAATGGATTAGAAATTACGAGATGTTGCATATGTTGAAGGCCTCAATTTCAACTTACTAAGCATAAGTCAACTCTGTGACAAGGGCTATAATGTTGAATTCAATATGGGAGTGTGCCAAATCAAGAACACTGAATCTAATGAAGTAGTGTTGCAAGGATGCAGACAGAAGAACATGTATGTGGTAGATTGGTCAACCGCAACACCAAGCACTTGTCTGCTAGCAAAGAGCACATTTGAATCAAGTTGGTGGGCACAAGAAGCCGAGCCACCTGAACTCAAAAAAACAATTAACAAGCTTGCAAGGAACAATCTTGTGGAAGGACTTCCGTTTCAAAGATACAAGAAGGAGAGTGTATGTGATGCATGCCGATGGGAAAACAAATCAAATCATCATTCAAAGAAAAGACATGTCCATCTTCAACAAAAATATTGCACCTGCTACATATGGATCTATTTGGTCCAGTTGAACCAAACTAGTATAAGTGGGAAGAAATACACCTTGGTGGTAGTAGATGACTACTCAAGATACACATGGACAATATTCATGTGTAAGAAGAAAGAAACTGCAGAAACTACCACACGGTGATGAAGAGAATCAAAATGAGAAGAGTCAAACCATTATCGAAATAAGATCGTGAGGAACGGAGTTTGTCAATGGTATAATAACTCGTATTGTGTTGAAAATGGTATTGGTCATGAATTATCGCGAGCAAGGACTCCACAAAGCAAAATGGAGTTGCAGAAAGAAGGAATATGTCTCTCAAAGAAGCAAAGAAGGACCATGTTAGGAAGGGGGAAATTTGCCTAAAAGATTTTAGGTCAAGCAATAAACACAAACATGCTACACTCAAAATAGATGCACTATAAACAGACATCCGACAAAGACTCCTATGAGATTTGGACAGGGAGAAAGCCAAATGTTGCATACTTTAGAATATTTGGATGCAAATGCTTCATTCAAAACAATGGCAAAGATAATTTAAAGGCTTTTGATGCTAAAGCTGATGAAGGTATCTTCTTAGGATACTCAACTGAAAGCAAAGCCTACAGAGTGCTCAACAAGAGGACAATGGTTACAGAAGAATCCATTTTGTGGTGTTTGATGAACCCAATGTAAATGGAGAAGACATTGAAGAGTCGGTGATAATTTGAATCACCAACCATGCGAGAAAAGTCCCTATGTTGAAGTTGAAGTTGGAATTATAAACCCGTGATGAAGATGAGATAGCTGAGTCTCAAAGACATTTGGAAAATATGCAACTAAGTGATGATGAGAGAGCTGATCAAAATAACACACTGCAAGACGATCGAATCTAGCTAACTTACTCCAACCCGATGTAAGATGGCCGAGAGACCATCCACCTTAACTAATCATTGGAGATGTAAGAGAAGGTGTAAAACCAGATCGAACCCAACAAGAAGCTATGTTCACTTGTTTCATCTCACAAATAGAGCCAAAAGATGTGTCACAAGCATTGGATGACACACATTGGATTCAAGCCATGCAAGAAGAGTGAATCAATTTGAAAGAAACAAAGTGTGGGATTTGGTTCAAAGACCTACCCATCAAAATGTTATTGGCACTAAGTGGGTGTTCGTAAACAAGATGAAGGAGGAAGGTTCGTGGTAAGAAACAAAGCAAGATTGGTAGCCAAAGTGTATTGCCAAGAAGAAGGAATAGATTTTGATGAAACTTTTGCTCTGTGGCAAGATTGGAAGCCATAAGGATGTTTCTTGCCTATCTTTGCTCACAAGAACTTCACCGTATATCAAATGGATGTAAAGAGTGCATTCCTTAATGGGTTGTTGGAGGAAGAAGTATATGTTGAACAACCTCCAGGATTTGAGCAGAAGACTCTTTGAGATAAAGTATACAAACTCAAGAAAGCTTTATATGGATTGAAACAGCACCAAGAGCATGGTATGATACATTATCACAATTCCCGATTGAGAACGGATTTACAAAAGGCAAAGTGGATAGAACACTTTTCTTTAATTCAAGATGGGAAGAATATCTTGCTTGTTCAAATATATGTGGATGACATCATCTTTTGGATCCACAAACAAAGAGTTGTGTGATAAATTCTCAAATCTTATGCAAAGCAAATTTGAAATGAGCATGATGGGAGAGTGACATTCTTCCTGGACTCCAAGTAAAACAAAGTGAAGGATGGAACCTTCGTAAGTCGACAAAATACACCGAGAGATTTAATGAAGAAATTTGGCATGGAAGAGAAGTCTTCTCGTGAAAATACCAATGAATACATCATCAAAATGGATATGGATGCGGATGGCAAGTTTGTGGATCAAACAAGATCTGAGCACTTATGGATCATTGCACTATCTCACAAAGAAGCGGGCCGGACATCACCTTTGTCTTTGTAGGTGTATGTGCAAGATTTTAATCGCTCCAAAAGAAAGCCACATGATCGTAGCCAAAAGAATCTTGAGATATTTGAAAGGAAGCCAAGAAGTTGGCTTATGGTATCCTAAGGAAGGTGAATTCAAGCTAATTGGTTACTCGGACGACTATCTTTGGATGTAGAGTTGACAGAAGAAGAGTACCTCAGTGTACATGTCAAATGCTTGAAATAGGCTAATTTCTGGTTTAGCAAGAAGCAAAATTCAATAGCTACCTCTACTGGTGAAAGAGAATACATAGGCTATGCGGGCGCTTGTTGTGCCCAAGTCTTATGGATGAGACAAAAAATGAGAGACTATGAAGTTGAAGAAAAAGAAATTCCAATTATGTGTGATAACACAAGTGCAATAGCAATCACTCAAAATCTGTGTTGCACTCAAGAACAAAGCACATTGATGTCGATATCACTTCATAAGAGATCATGTTGAAAAGAAGGACATCACCTTGGAATATATCTCAACCGAGCAAGGGATTAGGCGATATATTCACAAAGCCATTATGTGAATCAAGATTTGAAGAACTCAAGCATGAGTTAGGGTTAATTGAGTGAGTTGACACTCGGAAGAGTCAAAGAAAAGAGATGAAACACGAAAAAGATGAAAAAGGGCTGAACTTTTGAATCACTAAGTGAATCACCGTGACGGAGAATCGGTGCGTCAAGTTAATCGACAACCGAGTACCTATGTGCAAAGAGAGAAGAGTTAAATCAGCTAAGGAATGTTTGAGTCATTTATGAGCAAAGTGACAAAAACGCAATCGTTTTTACTAAGCGAGAATGTTTTTAAGAATGACGTCAAAGATAATTATGACGTGTCAAATCAAAATATGCACACCAAGCTTATGGTTGGATATAAATGCTGCCGCATTAAATGCAAGAAATTAAATGTTAACCGGCGTGCAAAATCGAGCCGTTGATCTTGATCAAATTTCAAAACCACCCGCACGTCATTTCATAACCCATACATATACCGTTTCTTCCAATATTCTCTCACTTTACCAAAACTGTTCATCTCTCTCGAAAGCAAAGAAAGAAATTTTCTCTCAAAACCCTACAAATCCTCAAGTTCATTTTCAAAGTTTCGTTCGGTAAAACATCGAAATGGCATCTACTCATGATTTCGTCAAGTTGGGAAAGCAAATCCACACCGGGTCTCTTGTGGATTTCGACGGCATGATCAAACAGGTCCTGACGACACCCTCGTGAAGAAGATAGCGCAGAGAAGCCGAAAAGTCCGGATCGAAACCGTTTTTGACGATGGAGTTTCCGTTGACCTACGTGGAAGAGGTCGCACGATTCTACATGAACGCCAAGTTCACAATGAGGGCATCAAGTCCTCCATTCACGGAAAAAGAGTTCACCATCACGCCATGATCCGCGCGAGATCGCTCATTCGTTCTTTGGCGGAAGGAGTGCCGGAGATTTATGAAGTGATGTCAACTTGGTCTTTGCTGCTTGGAAGGAAGTAGCCAAGCCCGACTATTCTGCGAAGGTTGTCTACACAGCTGAGAAGAAGCTGTTGAAGGAAGACTACCACAAGCTGCTGGATATTGTTGCCAAGTGCATTGATATCAAATTTGGAAGCTTTAATCAGCTATCCAAAACTAAGTCGATCGTGATGGCCGCGATCATAGAAGAAAAGAGTTTGAATTGGGTGAGTTTGAATACAAATGAGACTCTGCTTAATATTGGGAATAAATCCTTCAAGGAGGATGGTACCTTTGGAGAATCCCTGGGGTACGGCCAGGTGATTGGCCGGATGATGGAAGTGAAAGGAGTCCCTCTTCGACATGGAAAGGCGTTCCATGTCAACAAGAAAATGTTCCGGTCTAACCTTTCCGGAGCACAGAAGAGAGCATACGCCAAGAGAGCTGATACAAGTGAGGGGGAATCAGCTGGCCCTGAAGAAATAGTTGTCTCCTCCTCTCCTCAGAAGAAGGCGCCCTGCAGCCTACAATGAAGATTGTTGCCCCGCAGCAGAGAAAAAGAAAACAAAAGATGCACTGCCCCCCGCCAAGTCACCGCCCTCGCAGCCAGCGGAGAAGGAACCTCAAATACCTTCTCCGGTTGTCAAGAAAAGGAGGACGATAAGCCGAGACGGCCTCCTCGAAAAAAGACAACAAGAGACGCCCCGCCGCCCAGACTTCAAAAAAACCGTATCCGAGGCAAATCCTCTCGGTGAGGACTAAAAGAAGAAAATCTTCAAGCGCCCGAGCTTGAGAAACCGCTGAGTCAGCCACTCACCAAAACAGATATCGAGACCGCCGGGAGAAGTAGAGTCTCGAAATTGTAGATGAAACACCCAAGTCTCATTGAAGCTAATCGTCAGAGGCAAATCAAGACACATCTGTCATCGTAAGCAATTTGAGACACAAGAAGCATCCGAGAAAGCAAACTCTCCTGCTGATGTGGTTGTATCCCTTCCCGCAATGACGCCATCGAGGGTGTGGAGCACAAGGTTTGCTACCTTCAATCCCCGAGAACGAGGGACACAGGAAGAAGATGATAAAGATGATGATGATGTAATAATCCTATCCCCACCATATCCGACATCCAAAATCGTCTGCGAGAATGGAGGAAGTGGAAGCCGAGTCGATCTAGGAACAGTTCCAAAGACCGAGTTTATTGAAGAAGAAGACGAATTGTTGAACTTTCTCGGATTGATCTATGTGGTCAAGCACGGATGAAGAAAAATCGCACGGATATCTTGCAGATCTTCAAAGACAAGGAGAAGCGAGATCGGCGAGAGGAAGTCAAGCTCGTGAAAAGGCCAAGATCTGTCCCTTCACCGGAACCATCGATCATACACATCCTCATCTTGACATTTCTCTCGGGAGTGATGAGGATCTCGATCTCGCCGCTACAAAAGAATTGAGAGATGCAGCAAGCCATGCGGGAATCCAGGGCCCTACATGAGCAACGATTATTGGAAGGACCAGGGAGTCTTCCACATCGCATTTGGAGATTGATCCGATGGGAGTGGTGCAAAGATATTGCCACGATTGTTCTTGTCACCACTTCCCCCGCTCACTCGTAAGAAGGTGTTAAGGGAACCGGCGATGAAATCGGGATTGTGGGGACCCGTCGAGCCTACCCCTAATGAAGGTATCTTACCACCCGCCCCAATGGCTGAATACTCAAAGGAACAAATGAGTCGGAGACAAGTGACCCCAATCCAAGTCACTCTCGGTGGTGTGCCACCGGAGAGGAAACTCCCTCCACCGCAACAAGGTCGGAGGATCTTTGCGGTGACTCCACAACGAATCTTGGAGGCGAAGTGGAGAAGGAACATAAAATGAAAACACTGACAAGTTGTCATTGACGAGTGCTCGCACGATTAAGATCTCGGCTAAAGTGCCAACCGCACCGCAGCCAATGACGCCGCCGATGCGATTGAGGCACAAGAAGGAATCGCCCGGGAGTTAACACTGGCAATGAAAGTGCAATCCATGGAGTTGAGACTCAGTGGATGCCACCTCAAAAGACCCCAAGACAGTGACACCGTAGAAGGGATCGTCAAGTGCCCCGCGCAGATTGAGACCGCAGGAGGTAATGAAGGCCGACGGGAGGTTGAGACTTCCGGGGTAAAGAGATCAAGCACGTAACATCCCTCCCAATATCATTGATCCATCCAAAAAGGAGATAAGTGCTCTTCACGATTCCCAAGACAATCCTCGATGTAACCTTTCTCGGGATCTCAAGATGAAGACGGCCGAGTCATCCCCTTTTGCCCATCCAAAGGACTCGGTGAGGATGTTCTCCCAAGCACGAGTAAGCGACCTTAAGGCTACTCGCCAAACCTTTAATTTTGATGATGAGCCACCCATGCAAATCTCATTATCGTCCGATGACGCTTCGATATGGATGAGGACCAAATCAACTCATATGGAAAAATTAATTTGAGACCGACGAAGTCGTTAAGACAACCAGTGAGGCTCGGCAAGTCGGGTCAACTCCACAACAGGACATCTTTGAAACAAAGTCAATCGCTGCAGCTCCCTAAGCTGCAGCAGATCGACTCCACCGGGAACTTCACGAGCACAAGTTGTCATAAAGCAGATTCCCATTGCCCGTGATGATTCCTTTGAAGAATCGTTTCCTTTCTCTCTGGAAGTACCTGACCTTCCTGAAGAATTAGCTCGAGATCAAGAACGTTTCCATAAACTTGATTCCGTTATTCCAACAGACACCATCGCCCAAAGAGACTTTGACTTTGACGCCGCAGCCGCCACCGAGACAGTAAGTGACAGCGAGGTTCGAGAAGTTTTCAAGGCCATATTTGCAGAGATAGAGAAGATGGAGAGGCACCAGGCCTCACTGGACATGAGGATGGATAACCGAGACGCAAATCTTACTGCCGATCTGCGAGGAATAATTGTCAGGATCCGGGAATGGTGGCAACAATAGCAAACAATGCGCGTAGAACAAGCTCGATATTTTAGGACATTGTTCAATAAATTGCTAGTCTGGCGGGCTGAGAATGCTGATACGAAGACAAGAATGCAAGAGAACATCGATCGAATGCATGAATCTCACAACACAGAGATGCAGCTGCTGCGTGAATATAATAAGAAAGAGCTCCTGCGTGTAGAGGAGAACATGGATAGGAAGTTCAGCCTCCTCATGGATGAAATGAAGTCGGCGGTGACAAATGAATCCAACGCCACCACTCCGCTCGTGCAAGATACTCCGCACAGAGATTTGAAGCATAACTCGGCTATCACCGCTTAGACTTCATGATTGCTAGCTTGTTTTGAGGGGTTCTCTCTCCTTCGATGATGCCAAAAAGGGGAAGAGGAATACCTAAAAGGCGTTGAAAGGATCTCAAGTCGAAAAGGAGGACGCATTTGTGAAGGAAAAACTGATTGAGGAACAGAAAAAGAGAGAAGAAAGGAAAATCTGTTGAGGGGGAAGGTTCGAAAGATATGACCTTGATGATTGCTAAAACCCCCAACAAGGTCTTGTCACTACCGGTGATATCATCAAGAAACTCCCCCGTGGCTCTCGCCACTCCAACATCCGGTACCACTTTGGCCGAAAAGAGAAAGATAGTTGAAGCGAGGGATGAAGGAGGTGGAAGGAAAGATGGATGCCCGAGTTATGGATATATTGAAACAACATGGAGGAATTCCAATGACAGAGACACCTATGCCATTTCGGATGTCGGAACCGAGCCAAGATCTCGTTGATAAATTCAAGACGCTCGCATCCGAGGTTACTTCGCAAATATGTCCATGGCTCAAGCACGGGATTTGTATTGGGAAAAAGGCCTCAAGCTATGTGAAGAAGCCGACAGCATCGACATCTTGTGATCCTCTGCTTTGGTCACTCGCTAGTCACTCACTGGAAAAAAAAGGCCCCAAGACAATACACGCCAGGCAGGCGAGAGGAAGAAGCGATGGAGGAGAAAGAGGTTTGAGACCTAGACCTCCGCCCCAAAAACATTGAGTATATAGATCCGAGGCAAGAAAGGAGGGATCTATTGGGCCGGATTCGACGAAGCACCAACCTACAAGTGGCAAAGAACAATGCCGAGTATGTGAAGAGGATTGAAGAAGAAAATAGAAGACAAACTCAGGTTTGTGGGAGGAAAGACAAGAAGGAAAAAGGAGAGATGAAGTCGCGAGAGAAAGGCTTATGAGAAAAAGAAGGCGTCAAGAAGAAAAAGAAAAGAAAAAGGTCGAAGATGACAAAGTCAAGAAGAGGAAAGAAGGAGGGCGAAGGAGATGACGTGTTCTTTGTCCACCCCTTCATGTACTTTACTATGTATATGCATTTTTATGTAAATCTTACGTACATCGAATAAAATTGTATAATTTCTATACTTGCGTAGATATTGAATAGCACGATTACCTTAAGATCTGTTTAAACTCGATACACTGTAAAAAAATGTGTAAAGAACAAGAATATTATGATCAATAAAAGATTGATTCTACGCATACGATGTGATTCTACATTGTCAGACGTATCTTTGTTGTTTAATTATTGTGTGAATGTGTTAAGTTTTGGCATCAGCAAAAAGGGGAAATTGTTGGGAAATTAATTTTAGATTTTGATGAATGCCATGTAAAACTTAGAATAGAAAGTTGGCACCCCATTTTGTTGTAAATTGCATTGTAATAGATAGGGCTGGTCGAGGTTTGAGTTAAGTCGCTATGCCCGAACATGCAAGAAGTCAATCGGAGACTAAAAGGAAGACTCATTGTGAGGCGGCTCGGTGTGGCAAAGAAGAGAAGACAGAACTCGATCAAGGTGCGGTGAGATACTGGTGAGTGAAGTGTCGATCAAGTCAACTCAAGATAGCCAAGTCTCAAGTTGAAGTGACGGATGAGTCATCCAATGATTGGAAGCGAGTTGAAGTCACCTCGGGAAGTCAAGGAAATGCGATCAAGTCGAGACAATCGAAAGAGATCCGTTGCACGTAAGTCAAGAGAATTACTTAAACAAGTAATACTTCCATCTCGCCTTTCTTAAAGTGCTCGATCTCGAAGCGTGCAAAAGGAATAAACTAATGGGAAGCTCGCATCCGTGTCGAACTCGAAAAAGTCAAGAATCATTCATACGAGGAAATGTCAATTCCAAGGATCGCAACAAGACAAGCCAACGACCACAAATGTCTTTTGAAAATTAGCCTATCTCTTCAATGGGCAAAATTTTCAAAAGAACACTATAAAAGGCCGAGGAATGTATTTGAGAGAATGTTGGTTACCTTGACAATCGAGAAAACAAATACGAGCAAGAAAAAGTAATATCTCAGAACTGAACTATTCTCAATTCATTCAAGTTCAATCCTCAAGCCTACATTACGAAGGAAATCAATCCAACACTTACCCGTGAAGGAAAGACGACTTCAATCGTTGAAGAGGAAACATTTGAAGAATCAAGGGGGTCGCATTCCAAGGAGGATCGTATAAAGGTTCAAGGTCGAACCAATTTCAAGTTTTGGAGGGCTTCGTGATCAAATCCAAGAACCTTGAACAAGTGGGTTGTAGTAGCAAAGCGACTACCCCGTGAAGAAGCCGAGTCGCACGAGCTTGTGTGTGACCAAGGCATCTCAGTTGAGTCCCAAAGGATCAAGTCACCGTTTGTGTGATCAAGACTTGCATCTGGGCGATTCCTCCGGGAGTTGGAGAAGAGAGGATTAAAAGAATTACCCCATCTTAGAACCTCTATAAAAAATTATTATGTCATTTATATTTCAAAGACTTTAATTTCGCACATTACTTTAATATCTGTGATAAATTTCCTATCCAACGATAATCAACAAAGTGCTAAAACCAAGTATTAAAACAAACTTAACCAAATTCAAGGGTGTTAAGTCTTCATTTAAAACATATCATGATCAAGTTAAGTTCTAGTCAAAACAATCGAGTTATTCTATCAACAACTCGATCCCCTAAATTTGAGTGGCTAACTCTCTGTTTGATTAACTAACTTAGCTGTCCATCAAGGACTTAGCCGTGAAGTATTAACTCTGACCGATTTAAAAAGGACTAAATCGAAAAGTTGGTAAGATTTATTCAACCCCCCTTCTAAACCTTACACTCACACCCCTTGGGACCTACACATTACTCTATTTATGTCTGAATTCAATTTTCATCTTACTAGAACTCACATCCCAGATTATAGACTAGAAGTATGATATGCAAATTATTGATCAGATAAAAAGAAATTATAAATAAGCACTCGAATTCATAAAATAGAAAGCATGAGTTAATTAAGAAAACAAATAATCATACTTAATATAAATCAACAGTTTCGATTATGCCCCTAAGATCCAAAAGATATGCCAAACATTGATGTTTTTTCGTGCAAGACTCGGTCCCCTTTATAGATGCTTGGAGAGATCACTTGTAGAGTTGGAACGGGAAGCAAACTCTAAAAACGTCTGAAACAGACTACCACACGGTCAGGCCGTGTGGGACCACACGGTCAGGCCGTATGGGACGCGTGTGGCCTTGGTCTTAGCCCTTTGTCGCACGGGCAAGCTGGTCGTACGGGTAGGTGGTGTGGTTGATAACCTTGTCCACACAGCCGTGTGAGTTCACACGGTCCGGCCGTGTGAACCTGCACTGTCCTCTATTTTCTTCCTTTCTTCACACAACCATGTGATTTTCACAACACCTGTCCACACGGCCGTGTGAGGCTACACGGTCCGGCCGTGTGACTTGCTTTTGTTCCCTTTTTCCATCGTTTTGATCTTCTCTTTGCATTCGCCAATATTATCTGGGCATCTCTGCTGACATATCTTCATTTTAAGCTCCTCCTCCAAGAATTACAAGAATACGCAGTATCATGCCCTTTAAAAGAAACCAAGTAAAAATATAGTAAATATGCGTGCAAATGCATCAATTATATATCAATTTAAGCCCTAAAATGCACATATATTTTACACACATCAAAATCCCCCAAACTTAAAGCATTGTTCGTCTCCGAGCAAATTTAGAAAAATAATATAAGGGGTAAAAACGAACGAACACCCAAGAACACTATAAACAATAAATAGCACTCGACTCCATACTCAAGGAAACCATGTAACTCATCATCAAGAAATTGTTATTCATAAACTTGATACCATTAATATTCCGTCGGGTACTTGACATCGCGACTCACAAGTAAATAGTGTATCACTCTACTCTCGAAGTGTATGGTAAGTGTTTCGCTCAAATTCAATTCATTGAAAGTAGAACTACCATAGGCTTGCAAATCGTCTAACATCTCGACCACTTTTCGTGCACAATCTAAGAATCAAAAAGGACTTTTATTAGGTTGTAATGTAGGCTCTTTGGTAAGGGTAGGGAAATTCGGATTAAGTGATGGACTTGAGCAAATAGAATTTAATCATACGAGACTTGCAATTCACTAACTGTTAGGAATTTTATTGTTTAGATTTTGATGAATGCCATGTAAAACTTAGAATAGAAAGTTGGCACCCCAATTCTTGTTGTAAAATGCATTGTAATGAATAGAGTTGGCCAAGCCGAGTCAAGACAACTACGCCCTAACATGCAAGAAGACAATCGAAGACCTGGAAGGAAGACTCTGTTGTGAGACAAATTGAGTATGGCAAAGAAGAGTAGACGGGAACTCTTCAAGAAGCGGTGAGATGGGAGTGGAGCATCAGTCAAGTCAACTCAAGAAAAGCCAAGTCACAAGTTGAAGTGACGGAAGAGTCATCCAATGATTGGAAGTCGACTCTAAGTCACCTGGGAAAGCAAGGAAATGCGGTCAAGTCGAGATAAGCGTAAAAGAACCGTTGCCGTAAATCAAGAGATTTACTTAAACAAGTAATATCTCCATACCACCTTCGTGGAGTGCTCACCCCGAAGCGTGCAAAAGGAATGAACCAATGGGAAGCACTACACCGTGTCGAACTCGAAAAGGTGAAAAGAATAATTCATACGAGGAAACGGCAATTCCAAGAAGCGCAAGCCAACGACTACAAAGTGACTTTCAAAAATAAGCCTATCTCTTCAACGGGCAAATTTTTGAAAGTTCACTATAAAAGGCCGAGGAGTTTGGTTGAGAAAGAAGATGCATGAATGACACATACGTGAGATACACAAGCACATTAGAAAAAACTGAAACAATCTCAATCCTCAAGCCTACATCTCGAAGTACATCAATCCAACACTCACTGTGAAGGAAAGAGAACTTCAATCGAGTTGAAGAGGAAACTCTTGAAGAAAAGGGGTCTACATTCCGGAAGGATTGTAGAAAGGTTCTAGGTTGAACAAGTCTTAAGCTTTTGGAGGGCTTCGTGATCAAATCCAAAGAGCTTGAGCAAGTGAGTCAGTAGTAGCAAGGCGCCTGTGAAGAAGCCGAGTCGTCACGAGAAGCTTGGTGAGTGATCAAGGCGTCTCATTTCGAGTCCCTAAGGATCAAGTCGGGCTGTTGTGATCAAGACTTGTATCTCGGACTGTTACCACTTTGTAAAGCGATCATTACTTAGTGGATTCCTCCAGGAGTTGGAGAAGAGAGGAGTAGAAGAATTACCCCATCTTCGAACCTCTATAAAAACTTTCTTGTGTCATTTACATTTCGGCATTAAATTCTCGCACTTTTAAGCGCTTATATCTCACGATAAATTTGCTATCCATTTGATAATTTACAAGTACTAAATCAAGCTCTAATATCTTGCTTAATCAAACTTAAGGGTGTTAAGTCTTCATTTGAAAATAAAACCCACGGTGAGTTAAATTGTAGCCAATAGTGAGTTACTCTATCAATGACTGGTGAGTCGGTTGAGAGATTAACTCTCTTGAGTGACTAATTCGTCTGTCCATCAAGGACACAATGTGTGTAGAATTAACTCAGTAGATTTAAAAGGACTAAATCGAAAATTTGGTAAGGTTTATTCAACCCCCCTTCTAAACCTTACACTTACACCCCTTGGGACCTACAAGTGGTATCGGAGCGGTTGGTTCATTGAACCCTCCGTGACCGGTTCTTGAACTAGATCTCCAAACTTTTCAAAGCTGCTTTAGTACTTAAACTTTCAAAACTCTTTTTATTAAAAATCATTATCATGGAAGCAAATTTGACACGCATCCCTATGTTCACTATTGAAGAATTTGATGATTGGAAAATTCGTATGCGAGGCTCATCTATCAAGATTACATGATGAGATGTGGATAGTAATAGAAGATGGGCCTCTACAAATATTAAAGTGAACACAAATTTTGTAACGAAGAGTTGCGGTGAAGGAGAAGAAGATGTTGCTCTAGACCAGTCATGGTTGAAAAACCAAGAACTGAGTGGACAAATGATGAGAAAAAGATACAACCTGGATAATGTAGCCAAGGACATCCTCTACAAAACCTTGGACAAAGCCATGTTCAACAAAGTCAAATCATGCAAAACGGCTAAAGAAATCAGGACAAGTGACATTGATTTGTGAAGGCTCGTGAGCAAATCAAAGAAAACAAATTATCGGTGGTTGTACGAGAAGTTTGAAAATTTCAAAATGATCTCTGGAGAGATGCGGATCAACTAGACGCTCGGTTTACGAAATCACAAATGAGCATCTACACTTGGAAAGGAATATACACGAAGGAAATGTGTATGAAGATCCTAAAAAGTCTTCGGTGAATGGGAAATGAAGGTCATGGCACTTTGAGACATTCCATGGACCTATCAAAGACATCCAACCATGAACTATTCTCGGACCTCAAAGCCTATGAGTTTGAGCCGAGAAGAAAAGACGAGGAAGAGACAATTTGTACCCAAAATATTTGCTCTAATTGTCAAAGATGGGAAGAGAGTTTGAGGTCAAAGAGGCAATTGACCCGAAGAAATATACGATGGTTAAAAGATTTAACAAGTTCTTTAACAAGAACTACAAGAGAGGAAAGGGTGAATCTTCCGGAAGACACTCGGCTCCCTCCAAATCAAGGGATGATAGGCCAACCAAGAGAACAGATCTTCAACAAGTTGAGTATCAAAGGGTGACAACTCAAGAGTAGAAAGAGTCGATCAAAAGGTGAATATCTATGTTGGAATTGTAGACAACCAGTCACTATGCCATTGATGCTCATATCCCGTAGTCAACAAGTACGGGGATGAAGAAGAAAGAAAGATCTTGAGAAAGAAGACAAGAAAGGAAAAAAGGCAATGATAGCAGAGCTAAACAATTAAGTCAAGGAGACAGTGCCTTAAAGCTTGATGAAGCCGACTACTCAAGTGACTCGAAGAAGAAGCCACGATCCGCTTGATGGCCAAAGAACAAGATCAACTCGATCAAGAAGATGAGGTACAATCTAACTCAACAAACTCGCACACTAGTGATAGTGACCGCGTGATACTAACACTTCATCACCCACTTGATCTTTATGATTCATTAGGCAAAATGATGAAAGATTTTGAACACATCAAATCCTCACACACACTATTGAATGAGGAAAACAAACCTACTCAAAAGTCAAAACTCAAAGTCGACTAAGGAGCCGAGAACTCAAAGTCAAATAGTGTTGAAAATGAAAGTTTAAAGGTGAAAATGCTAAATTAGTAGCGAGAAATTGCCGCTATAGAAAAAGAGGAGAATGACCTCAAAAATGTTATTGCCTCATTCACTAAGGCATCTAAATCATTGGATGATCTTATTATGAGTCAAAGAGAATGTGGAGACAAGACAGGCTTAGGATTTAATTCCTTTGTGCCATGTCAAACCTCAAGAGTAATTTTGAAAAAGGATCTTCAAGTCATGAAGAGTCCGAAAAATCCAAAACTCTAAATGTTGCACATACATTCACTCCAAAGCACAATACTAAGCAAAGCGGCCTTGGTTACAAAGGAAAAGGAAAACGACCGATTGAGTGTCTTTGGAAGGCAGTGAGAAGAAATTGACCAAGTCCTCGGCAAACTCCAAACAGAAAATACTGTAAAGAAGAAACAGAGCTACCAAAAATCCCGGAAGAAAATCCATAAAAGAAACACATATGATGGGAATGGTAGAAAATATCCAAGCCAAGCTGATTGGAACAATGTGAACTATCAAAGCATAGACTTATGGAATATAAGCCCGGATGGCAAAGGCACAGAACTCAAGCAAAGGCCATTCCAAAAGCACAAGAGCTTTCATCAAACACACATATGTACCTAGGCACTACACTCAAAAACACCACAATTACCCAAGGAAGGCAATTGCTAAAACACATATGTAGGCATACAGACAAAAGAGACAATTTGTATGAACCTAGAATCCCCAAGCAATTTTCTTAATTAATTATGATTATGGCAGCGATAGATGGCAACCCCTTAGAGTCAAATCATTTGGCTATAGGTTGGTTGGATCATCTTACAATTCTAACCCCTCGGGACCCAAACAAGTATGGGTACCTAAAACTTAATTTCCTTGATTGCGGGTTCAAGGAACAGCGAGTGCCAAAGGAACCTGGTACATGGATAGTGGCACATTCCGGACATATGACAGGAAATAAGAGAAATCAAAATTCAAGGAAGTCAAAGGAGCAAAAGTCATATTTGGGGAAATGAAGCTCTGGTGAAATAAGAGGCATTGGATCCATCAAGAGGAATGGATTAGAAATCACAGATGTTGCATATGTTGAAGGACTCAACTTCAACCTCTCGAGTATCGATCGGCTCTGTGACAAGGGCTACAATGTTGGATTCAACATGGGTGTATGCCAAATCAAGGATATTGAATCAAATGAAGTTGTCTTTGCAAGGAAATAAAGAGAAGAATATGTATGTAGTGGATTGGTCAAGCTCGCAACACCCAGCAGACTGTCTACTAGCAAAGAAAGCACAGGTGAATCAAGTTGGTATGGCACAAAAAGCCGAGTCACCTGAATTTCAAAACAATTAACAAGCTAGCAAGAAGTCATCTTGTAGAAGGACTTCCAGGACTCGATATACAAGAAGGAGAGTATATGTGATGCATGTCGAAGGAAAACAAATCAAGTCGTCATTCAAAGAAAAGACATGCCCATCCTCAACAAGAATATTGCATCTACTTCATATGGATCTATTTGGCCCAATGGAACCAGCCCAAAGCATAAGTGGAAAGAAATACACATTGGTGGTAGTAGATGACTACTCAAGATATACATGGACAATATTCATGTGCAAGAAGAAAGAAACCCTACAAAAACTACCACGGTGATGAAGAGAATTCAAAATGAGAAGAGTCAAACCATTATCAAAATAAGATCGGATAGAGGAACCGAGTTTGTCAATGGAATAATAACTCGATATTGTATTGAGAATGGTATTGGTCATGAACTATCGGCGACAAGGACTCAGCGTGAGAATGGAGTTGCGAAAGAAGAGCAGAACCCTCAAAGAAGCAACAAGGACCATGTTAGTGAAGCGGGGTTACCAAAAAGATTTTGAAGGTCAAGCAATTAACACTGACTTGCTACACCCAAAAGCAGATGTATGATAAATAGAGCGGTGACAAAGACTCCCTATGAGATCCTGGATTTGGAAGAAAACCAAATGTTGCATATTTCAGGATATTTGGATGTAAATGCTTCATCCACAACAATGGCAAAGACAACCTAAAGGCTTTTGATGCTAAAGGCGATGAAGGTATCTTCTTAGGATACTCGGTGAAAGCAAAGCCTACGAGGGTACTCAACAAAAGAACTATGGTTCTGAGAGGAATCCATTCATGTAGTATTCGATGAGCCAAATGTAAATGGAGAAGACATTGAAGAGTCGGTGATAAGTTGAATCATTCAACCATCTGAAGAGTCCTATCTTTGGCGGAAGGTGGGATTATCAATTGAGAAGAAGATGAGATATTTGAATCTCAAAAGCGGTGGAAAATTTGACTAAGTGACCACGAAAAAGAGTGACCATAGCAACACGGTTTGCAAGTCGATCGAATCCGGCTAACTCACTCCAACTTTGATGTAAGATGGTGAGAGACCATCCACAGAACTTGTCATTGGAGATATGAGAGAAGGTGTCAAAACAAGATCGAACTCAACAAAAGCTATGTTCACATGCTTCATTTCGCAAATAGAGCCAAAAGATGTGTCACAAGCATTGGATGACACACATTGGATTCAAGCTATGCAAGAAGAGTGAATCGGTTTGAGAGAAATAAAGTATGGGAACTAGTGCAAAGACCATACATCAAAATGTTATTGGAACCAAATGGGTATTGAAATAAGATGAAGCGAGGAAGGCTCGTGGTAAGAAACAAAGCAAGATTGGTAGCCAAAGGATATTGCAAGAAGAAGGGATAGATTTTGATGAAACATTTGCCCTGTAGCAAGATTGGAAGCTATAAGGATGTTTCTTGCCTATGCGACTCACAAGAATTTCATTGTATATCAAATGGGTGTAAAAAGTGCATTTCTAAATGGTTTATTGGAAGAAGAAGTGTATGTTGAACAACCTCGAGGATTTGAGCGAGAAGACTCTTGGAGACAAGGTATACAAACTCAAGAAAGCCTGTATGGATTAAAACAGGCACCCAGAGCATGGTATGATACCCTGTCACAATTCCTAATCGAAAATGGATTCACAAAAGGAAAAGTAGATAGAACACTTTTCGAGAATTCAAGACAAGAAGAGCATCTTTGCTTGTTCAAATATATGTGGACGACATCATTTTTGGATCCACTAACCAAGAGCTATGTGAAAAATTTTCAAACCTCATGCAAAGTAAATTTGAAATGAGCATGATGGGAAAGCGACATTTTCCTTGGACTTCAAGTGAAGCAGTGAAGGATGGAACCTTCATAAGTCAAACAAAATATACCGGAGATTTAATGAAGAAGTTTGGTATGGAAGAGAAGTCTTACGTAAAAATACCAATGAACACATCGATCAAAATGGACATGGATGCGGATGGCAAACACAGCCAGATCAAACAAGATCTGAGCACTTATTGGATCACCTTCATCTCACAAGAAGCAGGCGGACATCACCTTTCTTTGTAGGTGTATGTGCAAGATTTCAATCTGCTCCAAAAGAGAGCCATATAATGACTGACTAAGAGAATATTGAGATACTTAAAGGAAGCAAGAAGTAGGCTATGGTATCCAAAGGAAGGTGGATTCAAGCTAATTGGCTATTGATTCCGACTATCTTTGGATGCGAGTGGACGGGAAGAGCACTTGAGCACTGTCAAATGCTAGAACAGACTAATTTCTGGTTTAGCAAGAAGCAAAACTCAATAGCCACTCTACGGTGAGCGGGAATACATAGGGCGAGGCATTGTTGTGCCAAGTCCTATGGATTAGACAACGGTGAGAGACTATGAAGTTGAAGAAAAAGAAATTCCAATCATGTGTGATAACACAAGTGCCATTGCAATCACTCAAAATCCTGTGTTGCACTCAAGAACAAAACATATTGATGTCGATATCATTTCATAAGAGATCATGTTGAAAAGAAGGACATTATCTTGGAATATATCTCAACCGATAAACAACTAGCCGACATCTTCACAAAACCATTATGTGAGTCAAGATTTGAAGAACTCAAACATGAGTTAGGTTTAATTAGTGGTGACACTCAGGCGAATCAAAGAAGAGTATTAGAACAGAAAAAAGTGAAAAAGATTTGAAAGCAGAAATCGGCTCGAGAATCATTTATATCGAAAATGACTACCGAAGTCGGTGATAATTTGAGTCGCTAAGAAAATGTGAGAAGTAGAGCTAAATCGGCTAAGAGATAAAATTTGAATAACTTATGAGCAAAATGACAAAAACGATCGTTTTAACTTAAGCGGGAATGTTTTAAGGAACACGTCGGATAATGATGATGTGTACTGAGACATAAAAAGCCGCACACTAAGCTTATGATTGGATATAAATCTTTGCCGCATTAAATACGAGGCGTGAAATGCTCAATAGGCGTCACGAAATCAAGCCGTTGATTTCGATCACAATTCAAAAACCGTCTGCCACGTCCTTTCATAAACCATATTTAAACCATTTTCGTCGTTTCTCTCTCACACTTCTAAAAGCATTTCATCTTTTTTCTCTCAAAAGCAAAGGCAAACTACTCGAAACCCTACCAACATTCAAATCAATTTCGATATTTTTCTTGATATAATCACGAGAAATGGCACCAACTTATGACTTTACCAAGCTAGGAAAGCAAATCCACACGGTTCGACGGTGGATTTCGGACGGAATGGTGAAAGCGAGGGAATAAAACGACACTCTGGTGAAGAAAATTCTTGAGAAGTTGGAAGCGTCAGGACTAAAACCGTTTCTATTTGGAATATCCTATGACCTATGTGGAGGAGGTCGCACAATTCTACGTGAATCTTTGAGATTCACGGACGAAGGAATCAAGTCATCATTCACGGGAAGCGGTGACTATCTCATTTAAGGATTTGGTGAATATTGCTCACTACTGCGGAAGGAGCAAATGAAATTAAGGAAGCGATGTAAACTTGGGTGCGCATGGAAAAAATAGCCAAGTCCGACCTTTGCGATAAAATTATATACACGACAAACAAGAGCTCTTTGAAGGAGGATTATCACAAATTGTTGGACATAGTTGCCAAATGTATCGACATCAAATTTGGCGACTTTGACCAACTATCAAAGGCAAAAAGCTGGTTGTGATGGCTGCAATCATCGAAGAAAAGAAGATAAAGCGGGCTGGGTTTATCTACAAAGACTCTGCGAGCGTGGGGAACAAGTCCTTCAAAGAAGATGGCACATTTGGAGGATCACGGGATATGGCACAGTGATTGGCGGCTATTGGAGGTGAAAGGAGTCCCTCTTAGACATGGGAAGACCTTCCGTGTTAACAAGAGGTTGTTGAGCTAACCTCTCTCGGTGCTCGAAGCGAGCTTATGCCAAAGAGCGACACGGTGAGGGGGAATCGGTGACCAAGATCTACTTGCTTCCTCTCGGCCAAGAAGAAAGCTGCCCTGCACATTTTGCCAGAGAAGCTCACGCCCATGCAAAGAAAGAAAATCAAACATGCTCCGCCCCTGTGAGTCACCGCCCGGCCAGCCGTGTCACCGCACTGCGGCGGCGGTCGAGAAGGACTCACAAATACCTTCTCCGATCGTCAAAAGGAGGAGAAGCCCGACAAGCCAAGACGGCCGGCCGGCTCCGTAAACAAACACCAAACACCGGCCCCCGCCCAAGACTCGAGAGGACACCGCCTCGAACAGTAAATTCCCCTTTGGTACAAACCAGGAGACGAAGAAGACTTCGTCAAGCGGTCGAACAGAGGAGAAACCCGGTGAGTCGGTTACTCCTAGCACAACACAAATACGAGACTCATCGGAGAAGTAGAGTCTCGGATGTAGTTGATGAAACGACCAAGTCTGTGAAGGCGTCGCCGAGAGGCAACCGCCAGACACACCGTAGCTCACACCAAGTGAAGCACAAGAAAGAACCTGAAAGCAGATAGTGATGTAATGATCCTATCTCCACCTTACCCGGACATCCAAAATCGTCTGCGTGAGTGGAAAATGGAAGTTGAGCAAGTCAAGGGAACAGTTCCAACGGCCCGAGTTCATAGAAGAAGAAGAGGAACTGCTAAATTTCCTTGGACTAACTCTTTGTGCTCCCAGACTTGATGAGGACAACTTGCTGACATCCTGCAGATCTACAAGGGCGAGGGAGAGAGCAAAAAGTCGAAGAAGCGAGAAGCACGTGAGAAGGCAAGCATCCGCCTATCTCGGCACCACGAACACTTCCATCCTCTTCTTGATGTCTTCTCGGACGGTGATGAGGATGAGGAAAATCGCAAAATGCCACGGACGAAGAGTTACAAATGCAGCAAGCATTGCATGAATCAAGAATTCTTCACGAGCAAAGACTAATGGAGGGACAGGAGAGTCCTCGAACACATTTGAAATCGATCCTATGGGAGTGGTTCACAAATAGCCCGCGGATATTCTTCTTTGCCACTTCCCAGCTCACTTTCGGAAGAAGCGCAATAAGGAAATGGCGATGAACCCGGGCTAGTGGGGACCCGATCGAGCCAACCCCTATTGAAGGTGTGCTACCACACCCGCCCCAACGGTGAACCATCAATTGCAACAATGAGTCCGGAGATGAGTGACCCACTCCAAGTCACTCGGTGGTGCGCCTGGGAGGGGAAACTCCTCCACTGCGGCAAGGTCGGAGGATGTTGCGAGATGACTCCACAAAGAAGCAAGGAGGCGAAGAAGAGAAATTACAATCACAAGAAGAACAACAAGTTGCCATCAACGAAGCTCAGGCGATTGAGACTGTCTCGGTGAGGTGCCAACCGCTACTCGAAGGCTAATGACGCTGGCGATGCGGTCGAGGCACAAGAAGAATGTTCGCGGGAGTTAACACTCTGGGCGATGAATGTGCAATCCATGGGGTTGAGACTCCAATGGATGCCAGCTGTAGAAGACCCTAAGACAGTGACACCTTTGTCGAAAGGGAGGACAATGCCTCGGCAGTAGAGACTATTGGAGGAAATAAAAGGCCCGGGAGGTTGAGACTTTAGGGTAAAAGGTCAAGTAGAGAACATCCCACCCGCAATCATCGACCCATCTCGAGAAGGAGATCGGCGCACTTCATGATTCCCAGGACAACCACGATGTCACTTTTCCGGGATCGAGAAGGCGAAGAAAAAGGCCGAGTCATCCCCATGACAAATCAAAAGACTCAATTGCGGGTGTTCCAAGCACGAGTAAGTCGATCCCAAGACTACTCGTCAAACCTTTAAATTTGATGATGAGCCACCAATGGAAATCTCATCATCATCCGATGACGCTCCGAGGCCGAGGATCGAGTCTCTTGAAATGGAAAAATCCATTTGAGACCAACGAAGTCATTAAGACAGTGAGGCTCAAAGAAACCGGTCTATTTCACAACCAAACCAATTTGAACCGTAAAACCACTTTGCTCAGGCTCCTCAAGCTACGGTGGATCGATTCCCAAAAAGAACTTCACGCGCACCGCTCATCATCGAGCAGATCGATCGGCGGTGATGAATCTTTTGTAGAATCTTTCCCTTTCTCACTTTGGAGATACGAGAACTCCACGAAGAGTCGGAAAATGAGCAAGCACGGTATCACGGACCACCTCCTGTTTTTCACTCGAGGCACCATTGTTCCAGCCGATTTTGATTTCGGCGTTGTATGGCCATCACCGCAATGAAGAATCATTTGAAGTTCGAGAAGTGTTCAAGGCACTCTTTCGAGGTTGAACGGATGGAGAGGCATCGAGCCTCTTTGGACATGCGCTGGACAACAGAGATGCCATCCTTACGGTGACTTGAGAGGCATCACGGTCGGGGATAAGGGAATGGTGGCAGCAAAGCAATCAATGCGTGTGGAACGGTGAGATACTTAACCTTGTTCAACAAGGCTCAGTGTGGAGAGCCGAGAATGTTGATGCAAAAACGAAGGCCGAGGAACACATTGAGCATATGCATGAAGCTCACTGCCGAGATCAAGTGCTGCGTGAGCGAAATGCAAATGATATACTGACATTTGGAAGAACACATGACGAGAAAATTCAGCCTTCTCATGGCCGAGATGAAGCCGATTTGTGAGAATCCAACGCTACTCGGTCAATTCCGTCCGCATACAACGCATTGAGACTTGAAGCGTAATTCAACCATCGAAGACTTCGACTTCATGCTTGCCAAAGATGTTCCCTGGGTTCCTCTATCCTTTGATGATGCCAAAAAGGGGGAAGAGGAATACCTTAAAGCGACAAAATCTGAAGGTGAAAAGAAAGGAGCAATTTGAGAAGGAGAAGCGGTGAGAAGGGAAAATCAGTGAGGAAATTTTGAAATCGAAGAAAGGAAAATCTATTTGAGGGGAAGGATCAAAAGATATGACCTTGATGATTGCACAAACCCCAACGGGGTCTCCACGGTGACATTATAAGCGGCAAACTCTCTGTGACTCTGCCACTCAACACTCTGTATCTATGGCCGAGAAGAGAAAAGAAATTGAAGCGAGGGATGAAGGAAGTGGAAGGAAGAATGGATGCAGGGTGATGAACATCTTGAAAGAACATGGAGGCATTCCGGTTGACAGAGACACGTATGCCATTTCGATGTCGGGACAGAGCAAGATCGGTTGACGAATTCAAAACGCTTGAATCGAAGGATATTTTGCAAATATGTCCATGGCTCAAGCTTGGGACTTATCTTGGGAAAAGGGTCTCACATTATGTGAGGAAGCTGACAGACAATGAGACTTAGAATGGTCACTCTGTGGTCACTCGCTAGTCAATCACCGGGAAGAAGAAAGACCCCAAGATCTGAGATACGCCCTTGAGGTAGAGGAAGAAGCGGCGGTGGAGGAAGAAGCTTGGACTAGGCCCTCGCCCAAGAATATCGAATACGTAGATCCCGGAAAGAAAGGAGGGATCTCTTGGGCTGGGCTTGACCAAGTGGCAAATTTGCGAGTGGCTAAAACTACGCCGAGTATGCAAAGAGAATAGAAGAAGAAAACAAAAGACAAACTCGGCTATGGCGGGAGAGAGACAGGAAAGACTAAGGAAAGATGAAGGCTGCCGGGAAGGCATATGAGAAAAAAAAGAAGGCGGTGCGACGAGAAAAAGAGAAAGAAGAGAAGAAGATCTTGATCAAGATGAAAGAAGGAGGCAATGAAGGAGATGAAGTGTTTGTCATCCCAACCCTTCATGTATTTTATTATGTAAATACATACAATGTAAGTCTTACGTAATAAAGTTATAAATTTTTTGTGAAAGACAGTTATATACTACGATACACCTTTAAACTTGATTGTGTTAAGTACAAGAATGATATGATCAATAAAAAGCTTGATTTTGCGCATACATTCTATGTCAATACACTATCGTATGTATCTTTGTTATTTGCATATTTGTATGATTTAAGTTTTGGCATCATCAAAAAGGGGAAATTGTTAGGAATTTTATTGTTTAGATTTTGATGAATGCCATGTAAAACTTAGAATAGAAAGTTGGCACCCCAATTCTTGTTGTAAAATGCATTGTAATGAATAGAGTGGCCAAGCGAGCCGAGTCAAAAGACCTACGCCCTAACATGCAAGAAGACAATCAAGATGGAAGGAAGACTCTCTTTGTGAGACAGTGAGTATGGCAAAGAAGAGTAGAGGGAACTCTCTTGAAGAAGCGAGATGAGATCGGTGAGTGGAGCATCGATCAAGTCAACTCAAGAAAAGCAAGTCACAAGTTGAAGTGACAAGAAGAGTCATCCGATGATTGGAAGCGACTTAAGTCACCTGGGAAAGCAAGGAAATGCGGTCAAGTCGAGATAAGCGTAAAAGAACCGTTGCCTGTAAATCAAGAGATTTACTTAAACAAGTAATATCTCCATACCACCTTTCTTGGAGTGCTCGGTCTTAAGCGTGCAAAAGGAATGAACCAATGGGAAGCACTACATCGTGTCGAACTCCGAAAAAGGTGAAAAGAATAATTCATACGAGGAAACGGCAATTCAAGAAGCGCAAGCCAACGATTGCAAAGTGACTTTCAAAAATAAGCCTATCTCTTCAACGGGCAAATTTTTGAAAGTTCACTATAAAAGGCGAGGAGTTTGGTTGAGAAAGAAGATGCATGAATGACACATACGTGAGATACACAAGCACATTAGAAAAAACGAAACAATCTCAATCCTCAAGCCTACATCTCGAAGTACATCAATCCAACACTCACTGTGAAGGAAAGAGAACTTCAATTAGTTGAAGAGGAAACTCTTGAAGAAAAGGGGTCTACATTCCGGAAGGATTGTAGAAAGGTTCTAGGTTGAACCAAGTCTTAAGCTTTTGGAGGGCTTCGTGATCAAATCCAAAGAGCTTGAGCAAGTGAGCTGTAGTAGCAAGGCAAAGCCGGTGCGCCTGTGAAGAAGCTTCGAGTCGCACGAGAAGCCGAGTGAGTGATCAAGCGTCTCATCGAGTCCCTAAGGATCAAGTCATTTGTTGTGATCAAGACTTGTATACGGACTATTACCACTTTGTAAACTGATCATTACTTAGTGGATTCCTCCGGGAGTTGGAGAAGAGAGGAGTAGAAGAATTACCCCATCTTGAACCTCTATAAAAACTTTTCTTGTGTCATTTACATTTCAACATTTAAATTCCTCGCACTTTTAATCGCTTATATCTCCGATAAATTTGCTATCCATTTGATAATTTACAAGTACTAAATCAAGCTCTAATATCTTGCTTAATCAAACTTAAGGGTGTTAAGTCTTCTTCCGCGAAAATAAATTTGCCCACATCAGTTTCTACCCTTTCTAGCCTCTCACTCATAGTCAATGGCCGGTTACCCCCTCTGACGAGAGGTTCCCGAGCATATCCCTTGTTTTTCTCATCCCGCTCTTCTTGAGTAGCGAGCCCCTTCTACCCTCACATCTCTAAGTAGCGATTACCCCTATTTCTCGGTTGAAGTTGTGTAGGTCCCAAGGGGGTGTGAGTAAGGTTTAGAATGGGGGTTGAATAAACCTTACCAACTTTTCGATTTTAGTCCTTTTAAAATTGTAACAGAGTTAACTCAACAGTTGTGTCCTTGAGGACAACTAAGTTGGTTATTAAATTTGAGTTAGCCACTTAATGACTCGATAGAGATGTTGATAGAATAATTCGGCTATTTAACGTGAACTTTAACTTGGATGTATTGGTTTATCGTGGAAGACTTAACACCCTTTGATTTGTTTTAAGCTTGTTTTAACACTTGATTTTTAGCACTTGGTTATTAATCAGTTGGATAGCAAATATGAGTATTATCAGCAGATGTGATGTAAGTATGCAGAAATGTAAATGTGCTGAAAAATAAATGACACAAGTAATTTTTATAGAGGTTCGAAGATGGGGTAATTCTTCTAGTCCTCTCTTCTCCAACTCCTGGAGGAATACACTATGTAACAGATCGGTTTACAACGTGGTGAACAGTCTAGAGACAACCTTGGTCACACAGCTGGCTTCTTTTGCGACTCAACTTCTTCATAGGGCAGCTGCCTTGCTACTTCAGCTCACTTCCGAAGCTCTTGGATTTGATCACGAAGCCCTCCAATAACTTGATATTGGTTCGACCTTGAACCTTCCTACAATCCTCCTTGGAAAGTAGATCCCTTTTGATTCTTCAAAAGTTTTCTCTCCAATAGATTTGAAGTTGTCTTTCCTTCACAGCTTGTGTTGGATCAATTTCCTTCGAGTTTCAGGCTTGAGGATTTGCTTGAATATACTTGAGAATATTGCAGGTTAATTGCTTGAATATTGCTTGCTTGTTCGTGATTCACACCAAAATCTCTTAGGCAATCCAGCTTCAACTAACATGGTCCTTGCAGCTTCCTTGAGAGTTTTGTTCCTTCTTTCAGCTACTCCATTCGTTGTGGAGTTCTAGCGGTGATAATCCATGAGTTCCATTTTCAACACAACACCGAGTGTTGGGATTTGGTCCAAACATCCCGCCTGCAATGGGCTTTAAAAGAGCGCGAGGCGCGGCCCGCGATTCGAACTCGTGAGCGCGGATTGCATAGTTAAAGGATAGCTTAAAGGATATGATTTGGACTACCTATACCAACAGATGCATCTTTCTCGGTGCCCATTACATAGAAACTACGAGGTTAAGCGTGCTTGGCTCGGGAGTAGACATGGGATGGGTGACCCCTGGGAAGTTTTCGGTGCGCGTGAGTGAGGACAAAGCGCATTTAGAAAAGACTCGTGTTGGTTTGTGGGACGATCGTCAATCCGAGTAGCGCTAGAGGTCCAACAATCGGTATCGGAAGCAGTCACGAGTTCGAATTCCCCTTGGAAGCACGCTGCGAGGAGGTTGTGAGCGGTGGAACCGAGATCTTTGCGCAATGAGGTAAACGGACGAATGAAGGGTAGGTTGCCAGTGGCCGAATCGAGGTAAAACGGATCGAGTAAGCTGAAGGTGTAGGTTCTTTGAGTGGACCAGAGAATCAAGGGTAGGTTGCCGATGTCCGGAAGCGAGGTAAAATAGATCGAATCGAAGGTGTAGGTTCTTTGGTGGACCAGGAATCGAAGGGTAAGTTGCCGGTGTGGCGGAATCGAGGTAAAATTTCGAATCGAAGGTGTAGGTTCTTTGGGTGGGGGGCTGAATCGAGAGGCTTTGCGTGACGCGACGCTTGAAGGCGAAGAAGTTGGCGTTAGAATCGGGAAGTTTGGCGAGCAGCGGAGGTTGCCAAGCACTCGAGTTGAGATCCGGGCAGTCTTGGGATGGGGATTGTTGGGATTTGGTCCAAAGATCCTGCCCGCAATGGGCTTTAAAAGAGGCGCAGGCGCGGCCCGCGGATTCGAACTCGTGAGCGCCGGATTGCATAGTTAAAGGATAGCTTAAAGGATATGATTTGGACTACCTATACCAACGGATCATCTTCTTTTCGGTGCCCATTACATAGAAACTCGAGGTTAAGCGTGCTTGGCCTGGAGTAGACATGGGATGGGTGACCGGGAAGTTTTCGAGTGCGGCGTGAGTGAGGACAAAGCGCTAGAAAAGACTCGTGTTGGTTTGTGGGGGACGATCGTCAATCCGAGTAGCGCTAGAGGTCCAACACCGAGTTATTATCCCATTGACAAACTCGGTTCCTGTCGGACTGTAGGTCCCAAGGGGTGTGAATGTAAGGTTTAGAAGGGGGTTGAATAAACCTTACCAACTTTTTGATTTAGTCCTTTTAAATATTGAGTTAATACTTCATAGCTGAGTCCTTGATGGACAACTAAGTTAGTTAATCGTAGAGTTAGTTACTCAATCGGAGACTCGACTCGAGCTGTTGATAGAATAACTCACTATTTTGACTAAAGACTTATCTCGACTATGATTTGTTTTTGGAAGACTTTACACCCTTAACTTTGGTTTATTACTTAGAGATTATCAAGTGGATAGGAAATGTATCAAGAGAGTTAAATAAATAAGATGCATGAATTAAAGTCTTTGAAATGTAAATGACACGATAAGTTTTTATAGAGGTTCGAAGATGGGGTAATTCTTCTACTCCTCTCTTCTCCAACTCCTGGAGGAATCCACTAGGTATTGATCGAGTATACAAAGTGGTAATAGCAGTCGGATACAAGTCTTGATCACACGGTGACTTGATCCTTTGGGACTCGATGCCGAGATGCCTTGATCACGCACCTGGCTTCTCGCACGACTCGGCTTCTTCTTCACAGGGGGGCTTGCTACTACACCCACTTGCTCAAGCTCTTTGGATTTGATCACGAAGCCCTCCAAAACTTGAGACGGTTCGACTTGAACCTTCCTACAATCCTTCGTGGAATGTAGACCCCTTGATTCTTCAATAATTTCCTCTTCAACCGATTGAAGTTATCTTTCCTTCACGGTGAGTGTTGGATTGATTTTCTTCGTAATGTAGGCTTGAGGATTAATCTTGAATGATTGAGAATATCTTAGGTTACTGATTCAAATGTTTACTTGAATGTTCGTGGTTGAGTAACCTTCTCTCGAGTCATTCCTCGGCCTTTTATAGTGATCTTTCAAAAATCGCCCGTTGAAGAGATTGGCTTATTTTTGAAAGTCACTTGTGGTAGTTGGCTTGTCTTGTTGCGATCCTTGGAATTGCCACTTCCTCGTATGAATTGTTCTTGACTTTTAAGAGTTCGACATGGTGCAGTGCTTCCCATTGGTTTATTCCTTTTGCACGCTTTCGGGGATCGAGCACTTTGAGAAAGGTAGTATGGAGGTATTACTTGTTTAAGTAATTCCCTTGATTTACGGCAACGGATCTCTTCGATTATCTCGACTTGACCGCATTTCCTTGCTTTCCCAGGTGACTTAGAGTCGACTTCCAATCGTTGGATGACTCTTGTCACTTCAACTTGAGATTTGGCTATCTTGAGTTGACTTGATCGATACTCCACTCACCGCATCTCACCGCTCCTTTAGTCGAGTCCCCCGTCTTCTCTTCTTTGCTATACTCATTGTTGTCTTGCAGATGAGTCTTCCTTCTAGTCTTGATTGTCTTTTTGCATGTTTAGTCATAGTGACTTAACTCGGCTTGACCATCCCTATTTATTACAATGCAGTTTACAACGAAAATGGGGTGCCAACTTCCTATTCTAAGTTTTACATGGCATTCATCAAAATCTAAACAATAAATTTCCCAACAATTTCCCCCTTTTTGATGATGCCAAAACTTAAAACATTCAAAATGTAAATAGCAAAGATACATACAGATAGTGCATTCACAGAGAATGTATCGTAGAATCAATTCTTTTATTGATCATAACATTCTTGTCCTTTACACAACTATTTACAAAGTGTATCGGAGCAACTATCTATGTCTACGCAAAAATAGAGAATTTCTGATTTATTAAAGAAGACTTACATAAAATGTATTTACATAGTAAAATACATGAAGGGGTGGACAACAACACTTCATCTCCTTCGCTTCCTCCTTCTTTTTCTTCTTCTTCTGTTGTCATCTTCTCGGTCTTCTTTTTCTTTTTCTCATCTTCACCGCTTTCTTTTTTTTTTTCATACGCCTTCCCGGGAAGCTTCATCTCTTCTTATTCTTTCTTGTCTCTCCTCCCATAGCTGAGTTTGTCTTTTATTTTTTCTTCAATTCTTTTCACATACTCAACATTGTTCTTTGCCACTTGATTGGCTATTGGCAAACTTCGTCAAAACCGGCCAAAGTAGATCCCTCCTTTCTTGCCGGATCTATGTACTCAATGTTTTTGGGCAGAGGTCTAGGTCCAAACCTCTTCTCCACCACTCGCTTCTTCCTCTACCTTTTCCTATGGGCGTGTATTGTATTGGGGTCTTCTTCTTCCCGGTGAGTGACTAGCAGAGTGACCAGCAGAGTCATTGTCGGTAGTCCGCCGCTGTCGCCTTCTTCACATAGTGTGAGACCCTTTTCCCAAGATAAGTCCTGTGCTTGAGCCATGGACATGTTTTGAAGTATCCTTCGGATGCGAGCGTTTTAAATTCATCAACTAATCTCGCTCGATTCGGCATCTTAGATGGCATAAGTGTCTCTGTCTCTTTGGAATGCCTCCATGTTGTTTGAGAATATCCATAACTCGGGCATTCATCCTTCCTTCCACTTCCTCCATCCTCGCTTCAATCGTCTTTCTCTTGTCGGCCCATAGGTACAAGCAGAGTGTTGGAGTGGCGAGTCATCGGGAGTTTATTGATAATATCACCTGTGACAAGACCTTGTTGGGGGTTTGTGCAATCATCAAGGTCACATCTCGATCCTTCCCCCTCACAGACTTCCTTTCTTTTCTCTTGAAACTTCCTCGATTTGTCTTTCCTTCACACCGCTTCTCCTCCTTCTCAACTTCAGATCCTTTTTCGCTTTTAGGTATTCCTCTTCCCCCCTTTTTGGCATTATCAATGGAGAGAGGAACCCTAGAAACAAACTAGCAAGTAGGAAGTCGAGTCAAGTTGATAGTCAAGTTCTGCTGTGGAGTATGCGGTATGAAACTCGGAGCGAGTAGCGTTGGATTCAGACTATAATTAACTTCATCTCGGCCATGAAAAGGCTGAATTTTCGATCCATGTTTTCTTCCATACGCAGGAGCTCATTCTTATTTTGCTCACGCAGCAGACTTTATCTCAACGGTGTGAGATTCATGCATGTGCTCAATGTGTTCTCTCAATTTTGTCTTTGCATCAGCATTCTCATTTCGCCATACCAACACTTGTTGAACAATGTTCTCAAATATCTAGCTTGTTCTACGCGCATTGTTTCTTGTTTGTTGCCACCACTCCCGGATTCGACTATTATGCCTCTCAAGTCAGCGGTAAGGTTGGCATCTCTGTTATCCAATCTCATGTCCATCGAGGCCTCGATGCCTCTCCATCCATTCAATTTTAGCAAATAATGCTTTGAACACCTCCCGAACTTCAATTGTTCCCTCTGTTGCGGTGGCCAAGCAAAGCGGCGTCAAAATCATAGTCACCGAACGATGGTATCGATGGAATGACATGATGTCAGTCGTGGAAGCGCACGAGATCTCTCTCGACTCTTCGGGGAGGTCGGGTACCTCCAAAGAGAAGGGAAATGATTCTACAAATGGATCATCACGAGCAACCGGAATTTGTTCAATGATGAGTGGTGCTCGTGAAGTTCCTTGTGGAGTCGAACCCGCTGCAGCTGGGGAACTGCGCAGTGGACTGTTTTGGGGTCTTTTGTGAAGTTGACCCGACTTGCCGAGCCTGTTTGTCTCAATAGCTTCGTTGGTCTCATTGGTTTTTCCACGTGGTTGATCGTCCTCGGCCTTATCAAGCGTCATTGGACGATGATGAGATTTCCATGGGTGGCTCATCAAAGTTGAAAGTTTGACGTGTAGACTTGAGGTCGACTTAGTCGTGGTTGGAACATCCTCGGTGAGTCTTTTGGATCACCACGGGGATGACTCACTTCATCATCTCCTTCCGATCCCGAGAAAGGTTACATTAGAGATTATCCTGGGAATCGTGAAGCACACTTATCTCCTTTTCGATGGATCAATGATAGCAGGAGGGATGTTCAGTACTTGACTTCTTTACCCCGGGAAGTCTCAACCTCCCGTTGGCCTTCATTACCTCCTTCTCAACTACGGCGAGGCCTTGGACATCCCTTTCGAACCTGTTTTAGGGTCTTTGCGGTGGCATCCATTGAGTCTCAACTTGGATTCACTTCGCCGCCAAGAGTGTTAACTACTTCATGTGCCTCCTAGATGTCATTAGCCTTCAGAGTAGTTGGCACCTCAACTGAGACAGATCCTCCGAGCCTTCGATGACAACTTGAGTGGACGTTGTGTTTGTTCCTTCTCTACTTCGCCTCCTAGATTCATTGTGGAGTCACCGCAGCATCCTCCGAGTGAGGAGTTTCTCCTTGGAGTGACTTGGAATGGGGTCACTGTCTCGGACTCTACTGTTCCCATTGAGTATTCAGCCCGTTGGGGCGGGTGGTAAGACACCTTCATTAGGGGTTGGCTCGATGGGGTCCCCACTATCCCAGTTTCATCGCCAATTCCCTTAGTTCCTTCTTCCGAGTGAGTGGGGAAGTGGTGGCAGCAACAACGGTGGCAATATCCGCACCACTCCCATTGGGTCTATCTCCATTGTGTGTTTTGGAGGAATCTCCTGGTCCCTCCATCATTCTTTGCTCATGAAGAATTCTCGATTCTTCCATTACTTGCTGCATTTGCAACTCTTATGTGGCGGCGAAGAGGTCCGATCCTCATCACTTGGCCGATAGGATGTTAAAGTGAGGATGTGTATGTTCGTGGGTGCGGGTGATAGGGCGGATGTTGGCCTTCTCACGTGCCTCTCGTCTCACCGCTTTAGCCCGTTCATTTTCTTTTCGAATTTCCAAGTATATTTATGCAATTATCTCGTCAAGGGCTTGCAAAGATTTGTGTCCACCTCAAGAAATCAAGAGTTCTTCTTCCTCAAAGAATGAACTCGGATATTGAAAATGCACTGGATAGGCTCACCTTCCATTTTCTCCACTCGCTGCACGATTTTGGATGTCCGGATACAATGGAGAGTGCATGATTAAATCGTCTTCATCATCCTCTTGCCGCCCTCGTTTCTAGGTATTGAAGGTAGCAGACTTATTTGCTCGACACCTTCAAGCGACCTCTATTACAGGTGGAGAAACAACCTGTCAATAGGTGATTTGGTTGTCTCGGTTGTGCCTTGTTCTCGGATGTTCGTCCACAACTGGTCATCGAGTTGCCTCTGCTGACAAGCCTCAGCAGACTTGGTCATTTCATCAATCACGTTTGGAGACTCTACTTCTCCAGAGTCTCGGGTATCTTTTCCACTAAGTGATGACTCGGCCGGCTTCTCAAGCTCTAACGCTTGAAAATTCTTCTCCTTCTTCTTGTTTGAACCAGAGGGATTTGGTTCCCGACAAGGTTTCTTCTTAGTCTTGGGCGGCAGGGCAGGGTGCTGTTGTTTTTTCTCGAGGAGCCGCCGTCTTGGCTTATCGTTCTCCTCTTCTTAATGACCGGAGAAGGTATTTGGGATTTTCTTCTGCTGGGCGCAGGGTAGGAGACACGGCTGCGGAGGCGGTGACTACTGCAGGGGCAGGAGCGATTTGTTTTTCTTTTTGCTGCAGCAGAGCAGTGATCTTCTTCTTAGTATGTTGCAAGGGTAGCCTTCTTCGTTGGTGGAGAGGAGACAATTTGTATCTTCAGTGGTCAGTGATTCCCCTCACTGTGACGCTCTCTTAGCGTAGGCTCTCTTCTATGCGCCGAGAGAGGTTTGATCTCAACATCCTCTTGTTTACATGGAACGCATTTCCATGTCGAAGAGGAACTCCTTTTACCTACATCACCGGCCAATCACTGGACCGTATCCCGGGGATCCTCCAAATGCTCCATTCTCCTTGAAGGATTTGTTCCCTACATTCGCAAAGTTTGTTGTAGACAAACTCAGCCCAGTTCACTTTCTTTTCTTCAATGATCGCAGCCAATACGATCAATTTCGCTTTGGACAGTTGGTCAAAGCTGCCAAATTTGATGTCTATGCATTTGGCAACGATGTCCAACAATTTGTGGTAGTCCTCCTTCAGCAGCCTCTTGTTAGCTGTGTAGACTATCTTTTCAAAGATAGTTGGTCTTGGCTATTTCCTTCCAAGAAGCAGCCAAGTCAACATCGCTTCATTGATTTGCGTGCTCCTTCCGCAGTAATGAGCAAGTGTTCTGCCAAATCCTTGGCAGTGATGATGAACTCCTTCCCGTGAACAGAGGATTTGATCCCCTCATCGTGAATCTCAGCATTCACGTAGAACTATGCGACCTCTTCCACATAGGTCATAGGAAAGTCCATCGTCAGAAATGGTTTTAGCCCGATCGTTTCGAGTTTTTTTCAGCGATCTTCTTTATGAGGCGTCATCGGACCCTTGTTTGACCATACCCTCGAAATCCACAAGAGACCCAGTGTGGATTTGCTTTCCCATCTTGACAAAATCGTGAGTAGATGCCATTTTTCAAGTATTTCTCGAATGAAACTTAGAAGATGATTTGAAGATTGATAGGGTTTTTTGAGAGTTTTTGCCTTTGCTTTTGAGAGAGAAATGAACAGTTTGTGTGAGAGAAACGGACGAAAATGGTTTAAGTATGGTTCCGAAAGGACGTGTGGGTGGTTTTTGAAATGTGATCGAAATCAACGGCTTAGATTTTGCACGCCGATTAGCATTTAATGTCTCGTATTTAATGCGGCAGCATTTATATCCAATCATAAGCTTGGTGTGCAGCTTTTGCCTGTATACATCATCATTATGCTTACGTCATTCTTAAAAACATTCCCGCTTAGTAAAAACGATTTGCGTTTTTGTCCCTTTGCTCATAAATGACTCGGCTTATCCCTTAGCCGATTTAACTCTTCTTCTCACAGTTCTCCTAGTGACTCAATTTTGTCCTAACTCTTGCAGACAAATGTCTTCCGATAAGGTCGATTCACTTAATTGATTTGAGAGTTGACTCTTTTTCCCTTTTCGTGTTTTATTTCTTTTCTTTGAGTCTTCTGAGTGTCAGCTCATCTCAATTAATCCTAACTCATAATGGTTTTGTGAATATGTCAGCCAACTTATCGGTTGAAATATATTCCAAGGTGATGTCCTTCTTTTCAACATGATCTCTTATGAAGTGATATCTCGACATCGATATGCTTTGTTCATGAGTGTAACCCAGGATTTTGAGTGATTGCAATTGCACTTGTGTTATCACACATGATTGGAATTTCCTTTTCTTCAACTTCATAGTCTCTCATTGTTTGTCTCATCCATAGGACTTGGGCACAACATTTGCCCGCAGCCTATGTATTCTGTTTCATTTGTAGAGGTGGCTATTGAATTTTGCTTTTTGCTAAACTAGAAATTAGCTTGTTTCCAAGCATTTGACATGTGCCTAAGGTGCTTTTCTGTCAACTCTACATCCAAAGATAGTCGTAGTCTCGAATAGCCAATTAGCTTGAATCCACCTTCCTTTGGATACCATAAGCCAACTTCTTGCTTCCTTTCAAATATCTCAAGATTCTCTTGGTCAAATCATGTGGCTTTCTTTTGGAGCAGATTGAAATCTTGCACATACACCTACAAGAAAGGTGATGTCCGCCCGCTTGCCGGGAGATAAAGCAATGATCCAATAAGTGCTCAGATCTTGTTTGATCTATAGGCTTGCCATCCGCATCCATATCCATTTTGATCGATGTATTCATTGGTATTTTCACGAAGACTTCTCTTCCATACCAAATTTCTTCATTAAATCTCTGGTGTATTTTTTGTCCGACTTATGAAGGTTCCATCCTTCACTGTTTCACTTGGAGTCCAAGGAAGAATGTCGCTCTCTCCCATCATGCTCATTTCGAATTTGCTTTGCATGAGGTTTGAAAATTTATCACACAACTCTTTGTTTGTGGATCCAAAAATAATGTCATCCACATATATTTGAACAAGAAATATACTCTTCGCATCTTGAATCAAGAGTGTTCTATCCACTTTGCCTTTTGTGAATCCGCTCTTAGTCAAGAATTGTGACAAAGTATCATACCATGCTCGGGTGCTTGTTTCAATCCATATAGAGCTTTCTTGAGTTTGTATACCTTATCTCCAAGAGTCTTTCGCTCAAATCCTCGGAGGTTGTTCAACATACACTTCTTCTTCCAATATACTATTAAGGAATGCACTCTTTACATCCATGTGATATACAATAAAATTCTTGTGAGTGCATAGGCAAGAAACATCCTTATAGCTTCCAATCTTGCTACAGGGGCAAATGTTTCATCAAAATCTATCCCTTCTTCTTGGCAATATCCTTTGGCTACTAAACTTGCTTTGTTTCTTACCACGTAACCTTCCTCGTTCTTCTTGTTTCGAACACCCATTTAGTGCCAATAACATTTTGGTGGGTGGGTCTTTGAACTAATTCCCATACTTTATTTCTTTCAAACCGATTCATCTCTTCTTGCATAGCTTGAATCCAATGTGTGTCATCCAATGCTTGTGACACATCTTTAGGCTCTATTTGTGAGATAAAGCATGTGAACATAGCTTCTTGTTGAGTTCGATCTTGTTTTGACACCTTCTCTTATATCTCCAATGACTAGTTTCGTGGATGGTCTCTCGGCCATCTTACATCGGTTGGAGTAAGTTAGCTGGATTGATCGTCTTGCACTATGTTGCTTTGATCAGCTCTCTCGTCATCACTTACCTGCAGATTTTCCACTGTTTTTTGAGACTCGGCTATCTCATCTTCATCTAGACTTATAATTCCGACTTCAACATAGGGACTCTTCGCATCGTTGGTTGATTCAAATTTTATCGTTGACTCTTCAATGTCTTCTCCATTTACATTGGTTCATCAAACACCACATGGATGGATTCTTCTCGTAACCATTGTCCTCTTGTTAAGCACTCAGTAGCCTTTGCTTTCCGTGAGTATCCTAAGAAGATACCTTCATCACTTTTTTAGCATCAAAAGCCTTTAAATTATCTTTGCCATTGTTATGGATGAAGCATTTACATCCAAATATTCTAAAATATGCAACATTTGGTTTTCTCCTGTCCAAATCTCATAGGAGTCTTTGTCATTGTCTGTTTATCATGCATCTATTTTGAGTGTAGCATGTTGTGTTTATTGCTTGACCCAAAATCTTTTAGGTAGCCCCGCTTCACCTAACATGGTCCTTGTTGCTTCTTTGAGAGTTCTATTCTTCTTTCTCGCAACTCCATTCTCATTGTGGAGTCCTTGTCACTGCATAATTCATGACCAATGCCATTTTCAATACAATATTGAGTTATTATACCATTGACAAACTCGGTTCCTCTCACGATCTTATTTTGATAATGGTTTGGCTCTTCTCATTTTGAATCCTTTTCATCACCGTGTGGTAATTTCTATAGAGTTTCTTTCTTCTTACACATGAATATTGTCCATGTATATCTTGAATAGTCATCTACTACCACCAAGGTGTATTTCTTCCCACTTATGCTGGTTGGTTCAATTGGACCAAATAGATCCATATGTAGCAGGTGCAATATTCTTGTTGAAGATGGACATGTCTTTTCTTTGAATGATGATTTGATTTGTTTTCCCTTCGACATGCGTCACATATATTCTCCTTCTTGTATATCGAGTCCGAAGTCCTTCCACAAGATTGCTTCCGCAAGCTTGTTAATCATTTGAAATTCAGGTGACTTAGCTTCTTGTGCCCAAACCCAACTTGATTCAAATTTTGTGCTCTTTTCTAATAGACAGTCTTTGGGTGTTGCAATCGACCAATCCACGACATACATGTTCTTTTGTGTCCGCATCCTTGCAACATAACTTCATTTGATTCAAGATCCTTGATTTGGCATATACCCATGTTAAATCCAACATTATAACTCTTATCACAGAGTTGGCTGATGCTTAGCAAGTTGAAGTTGAGTCCTTCAACATATGCAACATCTGTGATTTTTAATCCATTTTTCTTGATGGATCCAATGCCTCTTATTTCTCCTGGAGCTTCATTTCCTCCAAATATGACTTTTGCACCTTTGATTTCCTTGAATTTTGACAGATTTTTCTTGTTTCCTGTAATGTGTCTGGAACAACCACTATCCATGTACCAGGTTCCTTGGCACTCAGCTGTTCCTTGAACCTGCAAACAAGGAAATTAAGTTTTAGGTACCCATATTTGTCTGGGTCCTGAGGGGTTAGTATTGTAAGATGATCCAACCAACCTATAGCCAAATGGTTTGACTCTAAGGGGTTGCCATCTATCAGTGCCATAATCATAATTACTTTTGGCAAATTGCTTGGGGATTCTAGGTTCATACAACTGTCTCTTTTGTCTCGTATGTCCAGATATGTGTTTTAGCAATTGCCTTCTTTGGGTAGTTGTGATATCTCCGAGTGTAGTGCCTAGGTTCATATGTGTGTCTTGATGAAAGCTTTTATACCTTTGGAATGGCCTTTCTTGAGTTCTAGGCCTTTGCCATTTTGGCTTATATTCCATAGGTCTTTTGCCGATAGTTCACATTATTCCAATCACTTGGCTAGGTATTTTCTACCATTCCCTTCATATGTATTTCTTTTATAGAACTTCTGGGGTTTTTGGTAGCCCTGTTTCTTCTTTACTGAGTATTTCTGTTTGGAGTTTTTGAGGAACTCGATCGATTTCTTCTCATTGCCCTCTCAAAGACACTCAACTCAATCGGCCGTTTTCCTTTTCCTTTATAACCAAGGCCAGTTTGTTTGTAATTGTGCTTTGGGATAAATGTGTGTGCACCATTTGGAGTTTTGGATTTTTGAGATACTTCATTCCTAGAAGATCTTTTTCCAAAATCACTTTTGGAGCTTGACATAGCACAGGATTAAATCCTAAGCCTGTCTTGTCTCCACATTTTCTTTGACTCATAATAAGATCATCCAATGATTTAGATGCCTTAGTGAATGAGGCCATCACATTTTTGAGGTCATTTTCCCTCTTTTCTATAGCAGCTATTTCTCGCTATTAGCTTAGCATTTTCAGTCTTTAAACTTTCATTCTCATCGCCTATTTGACTTAGAGTACTCGGCTCCTTAGTCGGTTTGTGAGTTTTCGCTTTTGAGTAGTGTTTTCCTCATTTAGTAGTGTGTGTGAGGATTTAATGTGTTCAAAATCTTTCATCATTTTGCCTAATGAATCATAAAGATCAGTGGGTGATGAAGTGTGTGTGTCACTCACTATCACTAGAATCGAGTGTGATGAGTTAGAGTGTACCTCATCTTCTTGGTCGGTTGATCTTGTTCCTTGGCCATCAAACAGATCAATGCTTCTTCTTCGAGTCACTTGAGTAGTCAGCTTCACTACTCTCAATCACTGTGTGTCTCTTGACTTGGTTGTCTCAGATCTCTCGCAGCCCAACATTGCCTTTTTCTTTTTTTTCTTGTCTTCTTTCTCTCAAGACCTTTCTTTCTTTCTTCTTCATTCCCGTATTTGTTGACTACAGGATATGGGCAATCAATGGCATAGTGACCTGGTTGCCTACAGTTCAAAGATAGATATTCAACCTTTTGATCGACTCTTTCCATTTGGATTGTCGGCCCTTTGATACTCAGCTTTTTGATGCTCTGTTCTCTTGGTTGGCCTATCTTCCTTGACTTGGAGGGAGCCGAGTGTCTTCTCGGAGGATTCACCCTTGCCTCTCTTGTAGTTCTTATTGAAGAACTTGTTAAACTTTTAACCATCGGGCTATTTCCTCTTGGTCAATGACTTCTTTGACCTCGGCTCTCTTGCCATCCTTAACAATTAGAGCAATTTGTTTTGGGTACAAATTGTCTTCTTCGGTCTTTTCTTTCAGCTCAAATTCGTAAGCTTTGAGATCCGAGAATAGCTCATGGTTGGATGTCTTGGATAGGTCCATGGAGTGTCTCATGGCCATGACTTTCATATCCCACTCGGTTGGGAGACTTCTTAGAATCTTCATACACATTTTCTTATGTGTATATTCTTTTCCAAGTGCGATAGCTCGTTGGTAATTTCTGTGAACCTAGCATCCAGTTGATCCAGGGTCTCTCCTGCGATCATTTTGAAATTTTCAAATTTCGTACAATCACCGATAATTTATTTTCCTTGATTTGCTCTAAGCCTTCACAAATCAATGTTAGCTTGTCCTGATTTCTTTAGCCGTTTTGCATGATTTGACTTTGTTGAACATGGCTTTGTCCAAGGTTTTGTAAAGAATGTCCTTGGCCACATTGTCCAGGTTATATCTTTTTCTATCATCATTTGTCCATTCAGCTCTTGGTTTTTCAACCATGACTGGTCTGGGAGCAACATCCTCTTCACCTTCACCGCAGCTCTCCTTACAGTGTGTTCACTTTTAAAATTTGCAGTGGCCCATCCTCTATCACTATCCACATCTCATCATGTAATGCTGATAGATGAGCCTGCATGCGAATTTTCCAATCATCAAATTCTTCAATTGTGAACATAGGGATGCGTGTCAAATTTGCTTCCATGATAATAACTTTTGATGATAAAAAGAGTTTTGAAAACTTAAGTACTAAAACACACTTTGAAAATTTTGGAGATCTAGTTCAAGAACGGTGCGGAAGGCTCAATGAACCAACCGCTCCGATACCACTTGTAGGTCCCAAGGGGTGTGAGTGTAAGGTTTAGAAGGGGGTTGAATAAACCTTACCAACTTTTCGATTTAATCCTTTTAAATATTCAGAGTTAATAATTCACAGTTGAGTCCTTGATGGACGGCTAAGTTAGTTAATCAACAGAGTTAGTTACTCAACGGACTGATCGAGCTTTTGATAGAATAACTCAATTTGTTTTGACTAAAGACTTAACTCGATTGTGATTTGTTTTTTCAATGGAAGACTCAACTTTGGTTTAGTACTTAGAGATTATCAAGTGGATAGCAAATTTATCACAGAGTTAAATAAATAAGATGCAAGGAATTAAAGTCTTTGAAATGTAAATGACACGATAGGTTTTTATAGAGGTTCAAGATGGGGTAATTCTTCTACTCCTCTCTTCTCCAACTCCCGGAGAAATCCACTAGGTATTGATCAAGATACAAAGTGGTAACAGTCCAGATACAAGTCTTGATCACACACGCCTAACTTGATCCTTTGGGACTCGGCCTGCGGAGATACCTTGATCACGCTTGTGGCTTCTCGACGACTCGCCTTTCTTCTTCACAGGGCATTTTGCGCTTTGCTACTACAGCCCACTTGCTCAAGCTCTTTGGATTTGATCACGAAGCCCTCCAAAAACTTGAGACGGTTCGACCTTGAACCTTCCTACAATCCTTCGTGGAATGTAGACCCCTTGATTCTTCAACAATTTCCTCTTCAACTCGATTGAAGTTATCTTTCCTTCACAGTGAGTGTTGGATTGATTTTCTTCGTAATGTAGGCTTGAGGATTAATCTTGAATGATTTGAGAATATCTTAGGTTACGAGTTCAAATGTTTACTTGAATGTTCGTGGTTCGTAACCTTCTCTCGAGTCATTCCTCGGCCTTTTATAGTGATCTTTCAAAAATCGCCCGTTGAAGAGATAGCTTATTTTTGAAAGTCACTTGTGCTCGTTGGCTTGTCTTGTTGCGATCCTTGGAATTGCCACTTCCTCGTATGAATTGTTCTTGACTTTTCGAGTTCGACATGGTGCAAGGCTTCCCATTGGTTTATTCCTTTTGCACGCTTTCGGGATCGAGCACTTCGAGAAAGGTAGTTATGGAGGTATTACTTGTTTAAGTAATTCCCTTAATTTCTCGCGGCAACGGATCTCTTCCGATTATCTCGACTTGATCGCATTTTCTTGCTTTCCCAGGTGGCTTAGAGTCGCCTTCCAATCATTAGATGACTCTTGTCATTTCAACTTGAGACTTGGCTATCTTGAGTTGACTTGATCGATACTCCACTCACCGCATCTCACCGCTCCTTGATCGAGTCCCCGTCTTCTCTTCTTTGCCATACTCATTTGTCTTGCAAGTGAGTCTTCCTTCTAGTCTTGATTGTCTTCTTGCATGTTTAGTCATAGCCGACTTAACTCACTTGACCAGCCCTATTTATTACAATGCAGTTTACAACGAAAATGGGGTGCCAACTTCCTATTCTAAGTTTTACATGGCATTCATCAAAATCTAAACAATAAATTTCCCAACAAGACCTTATCTTTATAATAGTTTGGCTCTTTTCATTTTGAACTCTTTTCATCAGCTGAGGTAACTTCTGCAAAGTTTCCTTCTTTTTACACATGAAGATAGTCCATGTATATCTTGAGTAATCATCTACAACCACAAGGGTGAATTTCTTTCAACTTATGTTGGCTGGTTAAACTGGACCAAATAGATCCATATGCAACAGATGTAATATCCTTGTTGAAGAAGGACTTGGCTTATCCTTGAATGAAGATTTTATTTGCTTTCCCATCCGGCATGCATCACATACACTTTCCTTCTTGTATACTGAGTCTGGCAATCCTTCCACAAGATGACTCCTTGCAAGCTTGTTGATTGTCTTGAAATTCAGGTGACTCAGCTTCTTGTGCCATAGCCAACTTGATTCGGTTGTGCTCTTTGCTAACAGAGAAATGCTTGGTGTAGCAGTAGACCAATCTACCACATACATATTCTTCGGTCTTGATCCTTGCAGCACTATTTCATTTGATTCAACATCTTTGATCTAGCACACTCCCATATTGAATCCAACATTGTAGCCTTTGTCACGGAGTTGGCTGATGCTTAACAGGTTGAAGTTGAGGCCTTCAACATAAGCAACATCTGTGATTTTTAATCCATTATTCTTGATTGATCTAGTGCCTTTGATTTCCCCTGGAGCTTCATTTCCTCCAAATATGACTTTTGCACCTCTAATTTCTTTGAATCTTGACAAGTTTTTCTTGTTTCCTGTCATATGTCTAAAACAGTCACTATCCATGTATCAGGTTCATTGGCACTCAGGTGTTCCTTGAACCTGCAATCAAGGAAATTAGTTTTTAGGTACCCATACTTGTCTGGGTCTTGAGGGGTTAGTTCTCTAAGATGATCCAACCAACCTATAGCCAAAGGACTTGACTCTAAGAGGTTGCCATCTATCAGTGCCATAATCATAGCGCACATTAGCAAATTGCTTGGGGGTTTTAGGTTCATACAGCTGTCTCTTTTGTCTGTATGCCTGTGTGTTTGTTTTAGCAATTGCTTTCTTGGGATAAATGTGATGATTCTGAGTGTAGTGTTTGGGTGCATATGTGTGCTGATAATAGCTCTTTTGCCTTTGGAATGACCTTTGCTGAGTTTTAGGTTTTTGCCATCTAGGCCTGTATTCCATAAGTCTTTGCTGATGTTTCACATTATTCCAATCAGCATAGTTTGGATAGTTTCTAACATTCCCATCATGTGTATTTCTCTGATCAAATTTCTGGGGTTTCTGGTAGCTCTGTTTGCTCTTCACAGAGTATTTTCTGTTTGGAGTTTGTTGAGGAACTCGGCTGGATTTCTTCTCAATTGTCCTCTCATCATACTCAACTGGTTGTTTTCCTTGTCCTTTATATCCAAGGCCAGTTTGTTTGTGATTGTGCATAGGAGTGAATGTGGGTGCAACATTTGGTGTTTTGGATTTTTGAGATGCTTCATTGCTTGAAGATCTTTTTTCCAAAAACACTCTTGGAGTTTGACTATGCACAAAGGAATTAAATCATATGCATGTTTTATCTCCGCATTCTTTTTGACTCATGATAAGATCATCCAATGATTTGGATGCCTTTGTAAATGAGGCAATCATATTTTTGAGATCTTTTTCCCTCTTTTCTATAGCAGCTAACTCTACTATGATCTTGGCATTTTCAGCCTTCAGCTTAGTGTTCTCATCAGCTATATGACTCAGAGTACTCAGCTCTTTAGTCAGTTGTGAGTTTTGGCTTTTAAGCTGGCTGTTTTCCTCATTTAGAATTGTGTGTGTGGATTTTATGTGTTCAAAATCTTTCATCATTTTGCCTAATGAATCATAAAGATCAGTGGGTGATGAAGTGTGTGTATCACAATCACTATCACTTGAATCTGAATGAGATGAGTTAGAGTGTACCTCATCTTCTTGATCTGGTTGATCTTGTTCTTTAGCCATAAGGCAAATCATAGCTTCTTCCTTAGAGTCACTTGAATAGTCAGATTCACTACTCTCTGAATCTGCTGCTTCTTTAGACTTGGCTGTCTCAGCAGCCAACATGGCTTTCTTCTTTTCCTGTCTTCTTTCTCTGAAGACTTTTCTTTCTTCTTCATTCCTATATTTGTTGAATGGTGGATAGGAACAATCAACTGCAAAATGTCCTGGTTGTCTGCAGTTCCAACACAGGTTCCCAGCTCTTTGATCAGCTCTTTATGTTCTTGGATTATCAGCTCTCTGATATTCAACCCTCTGATGCTCAGCTCTCTTGGGTGGCCTATCTTCCCTTGACTAAGAGGGAGCTGAATGTGTCCTGGAGGTTTCACCCTTATTTCTTTTATAGTTCTTATTGAAGAACTTGTTGAATCTTTTAACCATAAGGGAAATCTCCTCCTGGTCTATGGCTTCCTTTGGTTCAGCTCTCTTTCCATCCTTGACTATCAGTGTAGCTTTCTTGGGTACATCTATCTCCTCTTGCTCTTTTCTTCTCAGCTCAAACTCATAGGCTTTGAGGTCTGAGAATAGCTCATGGTTAGATGTTCTTGAGAGGTTGATGGAATGTCTCGGGGCCATAATCTTCATTTCCCATTCAGCTGGGAGGCTCCTTAATATCTTCATACACATCTCCTTTTGTGTGTATTCCTTCCCAAGAGTGAAAGCTCATTTGTAATTCGGTGAATCGGCATCTAGTGATCCATGGTTTCACCTGCAAGCATTTTGAAATTTTCAAATTTTTGAACAGCAACAGACAATTTATTTTCTTTAATTTGTTCAGATCCTTCACAAATTAAAATCAGTTTATTCTAGATTTCTTTTGCAGATTTGCAAGATTTGACTTTATTGAACATTGCTTTGTCCAAAGTCTTGTAGAGTATGTCCTTGGCCACATTATCCAAGTTGTATCTCTTCCTATCTTCATTTGTCTACTCAGTCCTTGGTTTTTCAACCATGGCTGGTCTTGCTTCAGCAGCAGCTTCTTCTCCTTCATCTGCAGCTGCTCTTATTGCAATCGTGTTCACTTTCAATATTTGCAGTGGCCCATCCTCTATCACAAGCCACTTCTCATCGTGTAGAGAAGATAGATGAGCCTGCATACGAATTTTTCAATTATCAAATTCTTCAACAGTGAACATAGGAATGCGTGTCAAATTTGCTTCCATGATAATAACTTTGCTTAAAATGAAAGATTTTGAAAATGCCAGTGTTTAAAACCTTTTTGAAAAGATAGAGATCTAGTTCAGTAACCAATGTGGAAGGCTCAATGAACCAACTGCTCTGATACCACTTGTAGGTCCCAAGGGGTGTGAGTAAGGTTTAGAAGGGGGGGTTGAATAAACCTTACCAACTATTCGATTGTAGTCCTTTTAAAATTATAACAGAGTTAACTCAAACAGATGTGTCCTTGAGGGACAACAAAGTTGGTTATTCAGCTGAGTTAGCCACTCAACAGACTCGATAGAGCTGTTGATAGAATAACTCGGTTGTTTAACCTGAACTTTAACTTGGTTGTATTGATTTTATCAGCGGAAGACTTAACACCCTTTGATTTGTTTTAAGCTTGTTTTAACACTTGATTTTTAGCACTTGGTTATTAATCAGTTGGATAGCAAATATGAGTTTTATCAGCAGATATGATGTAAGTATGCAGAAATGTAAATGTCTTTGAAAAATAAATGACACAAGTAATTTTCATAGAGGTTCAAGATGGGGTAATTCTTCTAGTCCTCTTTTCTAACTCCTAGAGGAATCCACTATGTAACAGATCGTTTACAATGTGGTGAACAGTCTAGAGATATCCTTAGTCACACGATTAGCTTCTCTTGCAACTCGGCTTCTTCAGGGGGTTGCCTTGCTACTTCACTCACTTCTCAAGCTCTTGGATTTGATCACGAAACCCTCCAATAACCTCGATTTGGTTTGACCTTGAACCTTCCTACAATCCTACTTGGAAAGTAGACCCTTTTGATTCTTCAAAAGTTTCCTCTTCAACAGATTTGAAGTTGTCTTTTTCTTCAAACTTGTGTTGGATCGATTTCCTTCGAGTTTCGAGGCTTGAGGATTTGCTTGAATATACTTGAGAATATTGCGGGTTAATTGCTTGAATATATCTTGCTTGTTCGTGGTTCAGTTCAACATCTCAATAAATTCCTCGCCTTTTATAGTGCACTTTTGAAATTTTGACCGTTGAAGAGATAAGGCTAATTTCAAAAGTCACTTATGATCGTTGGCTTGTCTTGTTTGCGATCCTTGATGTTGACATTTCCTCGTATTAAATGTCTTACAACATTTCAAACTTTTCGACACGGTGCGAGTGCTTCCCATTGGTTTATTCCTTTTGCACAAAACGGGACTAACACTTTACACTGACAAAGACTTTGACATGTTACTATTTTTGAGTAACATTCTTGACTTTTAATCAACGGATCTAAGTCGCTTGTCTTGACTAGATCATGTCTTTTACCCAGGTGACTTGAGTCGACTTCCAATCATTGGATGACTCAACTATCACTTCAACTTTGAGACTAGGCTCCTTGAGCTAACTTGATCGACACTTCTTACACTATTCCTCGGTGATTCACCTTCGCCGAGTCCTTGACTTCCTTCTTGGCCATACTCGGTGACACACAATGAGTCTTCAATCCAAATCCATGATTGACTTCTTGTATTCTTGTGCGTAATTTGATTTGACTCAACTCTTCCATCCCTATGTATTATAATACGAATTACAAGGAAAATGGGGTGCCAACTTTCTAGTTTAAGTTTTACATGGTATCATCAAAATCTACAAGATAAATTTCCTAACAAGTTGCATCGGGTTCGAAAGCCTAATTGTTGTTCTATCTGCCTGAATGAGCCAGTAATCACGCCCATCGAATTTTATCATTTTCATCGCAGTTAGAACATTCAAATCAATCACCTTAGGCCCACCGCCTCCGCATACCCCTCCAAATTAATATTGAAATGTTCAAAGAACAGGGTAATCATCCCCTATGCAAATTCCACCCCTCTCACTCTTTATAATTCTATCAAATTGCCGAGCTATCATAGCCCCGGTGTTTGGCACCACTTCAGTCTCTGATGCCATACACCAAATTATAAACAATTCATCAACCCTCAAAGCCCCTTTACAATCCTCCCTTGCAAAGATGGTTTCAGCCAAGACTCGTTGAACATATTGGAATACCGGGTTGCGAATACTATATGCCTTAGAAGTGCCCGGCGTATAAATTCGCTTCCCATTTATCTTTTTCCAAAACCTATCCTTATCAAATTCCTCTTGCTCCTCCACCCCATACGCCGACATTCTATAAATTTCATTTAAATCCTCAATTGATAGTTCCCTTTGCTCATTCCCCAACCGAAATCGAACCCCCATCAGATTTCTTTTTCGTACAATCAATTCAAATCTACTTAAGAATTCAAGAGTAATAATAGAGTAAGTAGCCCAATGTACATTAAGAAAATCATGCCAATCAATTCTCCCACATAAAGCTCTAAAATCTTCCAATAAACCCAAATTCGTAAGAGTAGGTTCATCGGGATACCTCGTATTAATCCATGGACGAAAGTAGAGTATCATCCATCTAGCTCGGTGGGTTTCATTTGGCAAATTGATGTTGGAAGCTTCGTGCTCCTCGGGGTCGAAAATCGGTGGGTATCATCTCCCTCCTTCTTCTCGTATTCCTCCTAGTTACTCTTGCATCCCTAGAAGCCATGAATTCAATGGTTGAAGATTAAAAATCTAAAATTTGGGAATTCTTGAAGTACCCCAAAACTTGATGTTGAACTTAGAGAAGTTGAGAATTTGAAGGTATTTGGTGATGGGTTTCTTGAGAAAGTGAAGGATTTGTGTTTTTGGTTTGAGGTTGGAGGTGTATTTATAAAGATTTGGAGAGTGGTTTGAGTCTTTAGGGAGAGAATTTTCGTGGGTTAGGGTTTGTGTAGAAGAAAGTGTGAGAAAAAATAGGATTTTGGGGTAAAAATAGGGGAATTTGTAAGCTGCCCGGTTTCTATTTCTGGGGCCACACGGCCGTGTGGGATGACACGGTCTAGCCGTGTGGCCCTGCAAGTTTGTGTTGTTGCGTCTGTTTTGCTAACTCTTGACTACACACACATTTGTGTGTGGTCTTTGGGCAATTTGCCCTCGCACGGCCAGGTCGTGTGATATCACATGCCCGTATTAAGTTGGTTCCGTACTTTTTTTACCAGGATTTTACTGTGACGCCTCCTACACTACAACTCAAGAAAAATAAACAAAACTAAAACATTAAGTTAATAAATAAAAATTAAAATTGAAGGCGATAAAAATGTACGGAAAAATATGAAATTAATTGGGTTGCCTCCCATACAGCGCTAAGCTTAACGTCTTCAGCCAGACTTCAGATTTCTAATCACTATTGCTAAACTATGTCATGTGAACCCTGTGGATTTAGCTTAGTATCGCTTGGGAATTTGCCTTTTCGGTGTTGGCCTCCCACATGTAGTTATGATTTGGGCTACTTGTGTTTCAGAGATTTCAGGTCTTGCGTTTATGTTCATGTTTATTTGAGTGACTGTTCTTCTATCCTGTCTATTTTGGCTTCATCTTTGTTCGAGTCTTGCCCTTGTTTCTCCGATAAATAAGGATAGCATCTCTTCAACAGATGCTTTCTTTTCATTGGACTCCGTTTCCTTGATTACCCACGTTATATCCCCGTGGTGGCTGCAAAACATTTTTATTAATAGCATAAGAGAAATATTCATGGTTTTGCAACCCTGGATGATAGTAGTTGGGTATCGATTATTTCGTAATTATTGTTGAAGTTTATTTGTTAGCCCACAAAGTTTGCTTCCTCTTCAACAACAAATAGGATCGCTTGGAGTCACTTGTTGCACGCTCCGATTTCATATTCAAGACGGACACTGCTCGTGAGCATGGCGACTTTCTCATCCTCGAACCGCCACTCGTCGGACAATCGACCTTTCAAATGGCCATTGGTAATCGTTGTCCGCCATCTCCTCTAGTAACTCTAGTGTCTCTTGAGGATATTTCCTAGTAGTGCACCTCCGGATGCAAAGATCTATAATTGTTCTTGTGTTACCACTCAAACCATTATAGAAATCAACTTTTGTTGGTAGTCGGGATACCCGTGTTGAGGACACTTCCTTAGTAATTCCCGGAATCTATCCCATGCTTCATATAGCGGCTCAACATCTAATTGCCTAAACTAGGCGATTTCAGATTTCAACTGCAGCGTCTTACTGGGGGGAAAGTATTTGGCTAGAAATCGCTGACTTAGTTCTGCCCAATTTGCGGCTGGTGGGGTTAAAGAGGATAACCATCCCTTAGCCTTATCGCGCAGAGAGAATGCAAAAAGGCGGCATCGAATGATATCCTCATAAACACCACTCATTTTAATAGTATCGCAAATTTCTAGAAAGTGCGCCAGATGCGCGTTTGGATCCTCAACGGCTCTACCCCCAAACTGGTTTTGTGATACCATCTGGATCAATGCCGGTTTTAGTTCAAAATTATTTGCGTTGATCGGCAGATGGGCCACACCCCCATAAGTTTGGCTTACCTCCGTCTGAAAGTAGTCCCTAACTACCCTTCTCGCGGGCCTTTCCACAATTCCGTCCCGGACGTCGGCCCCTAGTGGGTGCTCCTCATTGTTTCTGTTTTCCACTGCGTTCGGATTAGTCCCATCCGCCATTGCTTTGGCTCTTTTCCTTAGTTGTTTGGTTGTCTTTTCGATTTCCAAATCAATGGGAATTGGCTGGGTGGATCTGGAAAGCGTGATCATGCACTATCTGTACTAAATAAAAACAATGTTAAAATTGAACCAAAAGAAAAAATAAATAAAAAATCGAAAAACAAAAAGGAAAAAAATATTTGCAAAAATGCTTCAATTAAGATTGATCTACTTATTACTATATCTAAGTAGAATCTAATCAATCCCCAACAATGACGCAAAAACTTGTTCGCCAAAAATATTTGGTTCATACAATCGCAAGTGCACAATGTAGTTTATAGGATAATGGCAAGCAAGATCGTATTCCTCGAGGATTGAATCTCAAACACTTAGGCTATAATAACATCGTATTCCAATTTTATTGAAGCGACCGAATATTAAGTATTTTACTAACTAAAAATCAAAAATTAAGAAAATAAATAAAATAAATTTGTGAACCCCACAAGTCTTTTCGACATCTTTAGGAGCAACCTTAGGCACATAATCTCAACATGCTTCTTCAATATTAAATGCAATTAAAGTTTTAAAAACCAATTCATGCAATTCTATGGGTTCAATTCCTAAAATAGTTTATTGTGCACATAAATAGTAGATTAATAATAATTGAGGTCTCCCGATCCATCACAATTATTATTAACTCCCAAAAGATCTTTAAATTGAAGTACTCCCCACAAATAGAAGTAGTATCCCAATACATTACTCTATTTATGTCTGAATTCGATTTTCGTCTTACTAGAACTCACCTCCCGGATTATGGACTAGAAGTATGACATGCAAATTATTGATCAGATAAAAAACAATTATAAATAAGCACTCGAATTCATAAAATAGAAAGCATGAATTAATTAAGAAAATAAATAATCATATTTGATATAAATCAACAGTTTCGATTATTCCCCTAAGATCCGAAAGATATGCCAAACATTGATTACAAACTCATAGACAACTCCGAATCAATATTATAACATCATATAAACACAGACAAGAGTTCTTAGACATAGTAAGAAAACCCCTTCTTATCAGGATGGATTCCCCTCCTAAGCCCTCGAAGCTCTTGTGTTCCCTAGATGCGAAAGCCTTGTGGTGTTCTTCGCGACCTAGCCTTTTGCTCTCAGAAGCTCTTCTAGTCCTTTGCTCCTGTGTTATTTGATGTGTTTTTGTTGTATGGAATGATGTTTTTCGTGCAAGACTTGGTCCCCTTTTATAGATGCTTGGAGAGATCACTTGTAGAGTTGGAACGGGAAGCAAACTCTAAAAATGCGCTAAAAGACTCCCACGGTCGGGCCGTGTGGATCCACTGGGCGTGTGGCCTTGGGCTTAGCCCTTTGTCACACAGGCAAGCTGGTCGCACGGGTAGGTGGTGCGGTTGATAACCTTGTCCACACGGCCGTGTGAGTTCACACGGTCATTTGTGTGAACTTGCTCCGCCCCTCTGTTTTCTTCCTTTCTTCACACAACCGTGTGATTTTCACAACACCGATCCACACGGCCGTGTGTGAGGCTACACGGTCCGGCCGTGTGACTTGATTTTATTCCCTTTTTCAATTGTTTTGATCTTCTCTTTGCATTCGGCAATCTTATCCGGGCATCCCTACTGACATTTCTTCATTTTAAGCTCCGCTTCCTACAAGAGTTACAAGAATACGCAGTATCATGCCCTTTAAAGGAAATCAAGTAAAAACATAGTAAATATGCATGCAAATGCATCAATTATATATCAATTTAATCCCTAAAATGCACGTATATTTTACACACATCAGTGACATACGAGGTTAAGAGGACAACTATATTAGCTTGAAAAGGCTTTATTGTCTAACTCGCTAAGATCAGTGTCCCTCACATAACTTTTTTCTAGTAGGATAAGCTTGCTGAAAGAATGAAATATGGCTATTTTTCCTTTAAAACTATGTCCACTAAATGGAGTGCAGGCTTATGAGTGAGAGACACAAAATTAACACTTTATATTTTTCTTTATTGCTATCTATGCGATAAGTTAGTACATCCCTACTCTCATCAGTTAGAAGTGTCAAATTGCTTTGAGCGAATCTTAACAGATGGAGATATGCTAATCAGGAGCGGAAATAGCATGTCTAGTTAGTTTGTACACACAGTTGGGGGAAATAAAGTTGCAATTTGAATAATGGCTCTAAACACCTTGCAGCTGTACGAGTTTGCGAATAAGTGACAATCACTTCAAAATGGTTGGATTAATAATGGCGCAAATTGATTTATGTTTTATTTGTGAAGATACAATCTTGGTTGTTGACTACATCATAAAATATATATCTCCAAGTGATTCGTCAACCTTATATGAGCTTAAATTTGGCAACAAGCCCAAATTAGTGGGTCAATGCTAATATAAGTTCAAGAATACGCGTTCTCAAGTGGAGAATCAAGTCGCACAATGTAGGCTTTCCATCAAGGGGATGTCTTGGGCATATGTGAGTCAAAAGAGATTTTGAATCTATACGAGTTGCAAGATCCTTAGGAGGCGTTCGTTTCTCTGGCGAAGATGTTGTACTTTAAACTCTTCTAGCAATCCTTGGGATAGTGGGAGCGACACTAAGTCAGTGGGAGCTAGTGTCTCCCACGAAAAATACTATAAAATTCCACGAGTAAAAAGGAGTGAATATGAAATATTTCCCATCATCTATATGAGACTGAGTGGGTATCCTTCATAATTACTTTTGTGGGAATTGATGAGTTGATAGCACATGTCACTTCACTTGATGCCGTAAGTGGATAGTTGTTGTGAAGGGAAAGATGAGCCAAACGACTAAGAATAAAGACTAAGAGCTTGTTGATCTTCTGTCAAGGTGCAAGACCATTTGAAGCATGTGGTTCCAGTACGTCAAGTTCAATATACACTAAAAAAATGCTGAAAGAAAACACTTAAATGGACAACAGTTATTCACAAAGTAGTTGTGTTTTGATGTATTGAAAACTAAATTTCATAAAACGATTGTCTATTAACACATTAATTTATCAAACACAATAGTGCTCTTGCAACTGTTGTATATGGATGTGTTAGCAAATCTGGGTCGAAACATAAATCACATATTTGCATGTATAGAGTGGATCGAGTATACCTATTTGCAGCAGAACTGTCGATCCACATAGCCAGGATTGAGCCCGTCTACAAGCCTATATTTGATATTGGATTAAACCCGTCTCCAAGCCTTCTTTAATTGAACCACGAACCACGAACGAACCCCATAGATTGGTTGAACCATGAGCAAGATCACGATCTGTCTTTCTCGTTGGTGTAAATAACTACTAGAGTTTTTTACTTGGTTGTGCACACTTTAAACCTTTGGAGAACTTTCGTGATGCTCCAAGAAGAAAACCATAGAGAGAAATTTTCCGTAGAGAGAAATTTTAGGAGAGAGATTTCTGATATTATGTAGGAGACGTCTAATGTCTCTACTACTAATAATATAGGGAGAGAATATAAAATGATATATCTCAATCCCTATTATAATTGGATCTTTCCATATTAGATGCAATCCCAAGATGCATGCTAACCAATTAGGATCCCCAATATCTTTCTTAGAATAAAAGATATGGATGTAATCTCCAATATCTCCCACTCATACATATCTGATCCAACTCATTCGAATTTTAATATTCTCATCTCACGTCTTTTCTTTCATTCAAGGAATAAGGCATGCGATCAAGCGAGAAAGTATGTAGGTGAGGAGAGTTATATTAAGTCATCACCAAACTAACATAATCCTACAACTCAATAACTCTCTATGTACCCCAAACCAAGTGGTCGCACCCAGTCAAGCATCTCTAGATCCCTCAATAAAATAAATAGAGCATGTTCGACTCACTCAAATATGTTTTTATATTCTGACTAGTCAAACACATTTTGACATAGTCGCCCTGGCTATGAATCATAGAACATAAGTGCGTTATCAACTTAATTCTTCATCAACCCCACATGCCAATTAGCTTGGTCTTGACCGCTTTTCTAGACATGCTCCGACAGACTGAATCACACATAGACATTGGATACATGCTAAAGTAGCATCATCAAGCTTACACCTCATGACATGGTCCAAAGTCCCAAAGGGTACAAAAAACAATTATATCGGCTCACACACTGATGAAGTAGGGGCCCATTCAGTCACTTTCCCATAGGCGGTCGCCTCAAAGCACATGTAGTATGAATACATGCTATGATGGAGCTCCCACTCAATTTAGGCATGTGATGCTCTAGACATCATTACAAATCTTAGTCCAGCCGCTATTCAAGCGCCTGACCTGCGTACTACTCGTAGTCACTCCCAAATATTCATACGATAGTTTGCACATTCAGCTACAAACAGGCTTTTATGACGTTAATTTGGACGTACTTCATAGTCGATCAACTCGGATCTCATCTTAACCTCTAGTTAAGGCGATTGTTATTATACTTATTAACCTTCCTCACTTCTCTAGCGCAAAGGCGATCATTCACAAACCTCCTTATGCGACACAATCCTTTAAGTCTCATCCTGCTTGCCCTCTTAGCGCCAGGGCGATTGCCCGTGTGAGAGGGTCAATCAAAGCTTGGTGACAACTCACAAATTTAGTACCAAACACATAATGAGAATCCAACATATCTCATTAATCACAATATGTTCTCATAGGCCAGGTGATTAATTCTACTTAATACCTAATGACTCACATGCCTTTGGAGCATTTCTCCAAACAAAGGCTCATAAAAGGGATCAGCGCCCACACTGCTCGTAGAAGTATGCATGAGAACAATTTAACTATGCGCAAAAACTCTTAAGTGAAGTAAAGCCTCGAGTAAGTATGTTTGGTCTACCACCAATGTTCGGCGCCCAAACCATACACCAAAGTGGTTTTACTATCACAAAGACAACAAAATACATCATGAATGTGCGCACAATGCGCATCATTTCAAATTTGCCTCTAGCAAATTATAGACCAAAATGTTAAGATATCTAAGTACCCACATGTCGGCATAACAATAGCGTATGGATCACTTCGATATTAACTCACCAATCACACTGCTAAGTGCATGACATGTTGAGTACGCACATAGCACACATCAAAAATTCGATAGTGCTTACATAAACTAGCTAGCATTTCTTTTCTTCTTCCGAAGATATCGTTTCTTGAATAAGAATATGATATTTGACCATGGAGTGTAAAGACAACCAACACTGAGTGGCGATAACTCCATGTTCTTTCCAGTCATCACATTTTTGCCATATACAATGAGATACTACTCTTACATATGTTCAGTGAATTAATTGACCATCGTAGGCCTACCTAAATGATAGCTTGATGAAATCAATGGTGACTCAAGTCACAGTTGGAGATTCTTGATCAAAAATCAATGCGCTCTTACTCCACTTCTTGAATTCATCGGGTGATCCACATAGATCTCCTCATTCAACTTTCACTGAACTACGTCAAAATCAATCATCGAGGACAAACCTAGACGAAAGTGGCAATAATAGATAACATATCAGGCCTCAAAATTGAGGCAATCTCACCACTTAAGGAGAACATCTCAAAAAATTTACGCTCTTCTAATAGGCGTAAACATTTCACCCTTAGTCGAGCTACACATATATTAATCAACTCATCTACTGCACTTGACCTACCGAAGCCACATGCTTTAGATGGTCTTGCACCTAGACCGAAGATTAACAAGCTCTTAGACTTTGTTCTTAGTCATTTGGCTAATCTTTTCCTTCACAATAACTATCCACTTAGGGTATCAAGTGAAGTCACATGTTATATCGACTCATCAATACCCACAAAAGTAATTGTGAAGGATACCCACTCAATCTCATATAGATGATGGGGAATATTTCATATTCACTCCTTCTTACTCGTGGAATTTGAGAATCATTTGCGTGTGAGACACTATCTCCCACTGATTTAGTGTCGCTCCCACTATCCTCGCTAGAGAAACGAGCACCTCCAAGGATCTTGAACTCGCATAATTTCAAGATCTCTTTTGACCTCACATATGCCCAAGAAATCCCTTTAAGGGGAAAACCTAAATCGTGCGACTTGATTCTCCACGTGAAAACACATATTCTCGAACTTATATGGGCAAACCTACTAATTTGGTCTTGTTATCAAACTAAAGCTCATATAAGATTGAAAAATCATTTGGAGACACATATTTTATGATGTAGGCAGCAACAAGATACACAAATGAATTTGCGCCATCATAAATCTAACCATGGTCCCTTCTCCACAAGCTCATATAGCTGCAAAGTATTTAGAACCATCATTCAGTTTGCAACTTTATTTCCTTCAACTATGTGTCCAAACTAATTAGACACGCCATTCCCGCTCCCTACATCTTCATCGCTAAGAATCGCTCAAAGCAAGTTGGCGCTTCTAATCGATGAGAGTGGGGATGTACTAACTTATAGTGTACATAGTAATAAAGGAAAATATAATGCATTAATTTGTGCCTCAAACTCATAAGTCCGCACTAAATTTAGTGGACTTAGCTTTAAAGGAAAAGTAATCATCTTTCATTCTTCCCAAGCTTATCATCTTTGGAAAATATTTATGTAGAGGAGATTGACTTTAGTGAGTTAGATAATAAAGCCTCCTCGAGCTAATACGATCGTCCTCCTAACCTCACGTGCCACGATATTAATAGAAGACCTAAAAGAAATACTATGTAAAACCAAGCATCATAAAGAAAAGATAGACATGTCTTCTCACTCAATAAATATCTTACAACTGGATTTATCCGAATAAGAGTACATCGACACATCAAGTTGCTCACGCCAGGTGACTCTTTTTAGCCTCCTCTTGTGCGCTCTATAGCTATACAACCCGATAATAGTCATACATAGAGGTGCACATAGTCTGGGTTAACCGACCGTACCGAACTAAAACCGACCATTCGGTTTGGACCGAAACCAAACCGAAAATTTCAGTTTGGTGTTCGGTTTTAAGTTTGGTCAAGTTCGGTTATCGGTTTCGGTTTGGATGAGGAGGACCGGTTGACCGAACCGACCGAAAAACCGAACTTTATATATATATATATATATAAATATATATTAAAAAAAAACTCGCCTAGGGCTGCTGGTGGGGGGTGCTTTAGCCTTTATATTTAAAAAAAGTGCTTTTTTCCCTTTCACAAAAGTGCTTTTTTCTAACCCTAAAAAAGTGATTTTTTCCTTTCTATAAAAGTGTTTTTTTTAAGTAACAAACACAAAAACAGAGACTGAAAGATTAAAAAGGGTTGAAAATTTTTCTAAGTTATTTGACTTATTTCCTTCCCCTCCTACACGACTCTGAAGAAACTCTCACTTTGTCTCTCTCAACTCAAATCGATGAACGGAACGAAAAAATCTAACCAACCGGCAGCCACCACTCCGCCGCTCGAACTCCGACAGGCTTTTTTCTCTGGTAGGTGAAGAGATTTCTAATTTTTTATTTCTTGTTTCTTATTTTGTCAAACCCTAGCCCCCAAATCATGTTTTGCTTTTGTTTCTTATTTTGTCAAACCCTCGAAGGCTCGAACTCTCACTCTGTTTTTGATTCCTTTGTTTTGCTTTTGTTTGGTAGAAAACTAGTTCATGCTCTCTCTTGTAGAATTACTAGTTTACAGAAATACACTATAATTGATTAATTGGTTATGTTCAATATGACAAATGTTGATCAATTCAGTAGAATCGTGGGATGGCATATCCTCAGGGCAATCCTCCATATGAAAATAATTGGGTGACACATGTTCAATAGAATCAATAGTATTTTTCCATTACAGATGCATGTGTAAATGAGTGTTGATTATTTCTTGTAAATGGCCATGTCATTGCTTGGTGATGAAGACATAGTTATTTTTTGATGCAATTTTTGTTGGGATGAATCAATATTTAAAGTTGTATTAATTAAATTCTATCATTTTATTTTAGGTATGGAAAGTGGACAGGGTGACACAACATGTTCGAGAACCGCAGTTCCAAATCCTCATTCAATGGAAGCTGAATATGGGGCTGCAAATGACACAACTGAAAGGTGCGAGTTGGAAACTTCGAAAGAAGTTGAAGAACAAAATGAAAGGCCAAAGAGGAAAGAAATATCTAGAAGATCTCGAGTATGGGATCACTTCAAACATTACAAAGATGAAGATGGTAAGCCTCGGGCAAAATGTAAGTATTGTGATAGAACATATGTTGTTGATCCTGCGAAAAATGGTACTTCTGCTTTGAATAGTCACATGAAAGCTTGCAAAAAACACCCTGATAACATTGGAGATAATCAAATAATTGTAAATGTTTGTCAAAACATAAGTGGTGTCACGAAATAAGGAAGTTCATATTGGAAGTTTGATCAAGAAGTTGTTAGAAAATCTGTTGCTCGCATGATTGTTATAGATGAATTGCCATTCAAATTTGTGGAGAATGAAGGATTTAGACTTGTTATGGGTACTGCATGTCCCCAATTTTTTGTGCCTTCAAGAACAACTATAGCCATAGATGCTCTTAAAATATATTTTGTTGAACAAAACAAGTTGAAAACTCATCTTAAGGCTTCTGGACAAAGAATTTCCTTGACAACTGATATTTGGATATCTAATCAAAATCTTAGTTACTTATGTCTGACTGGTCATTATATTGATAATAATTGGAAATTGCATAAACTGATTCTTAATTTTGTTCCATCTCCTAATCATAAAGGTGAAGAGGTTGGTCTTGTGATTGAGAAATGTCTTCGTGAATGGGGAATTGACAAGATTTTTGGTATTATCGTTGGTAATGCTTCGCTAATGATGTTACTGAGAGTCTATTTGACAAGAAGACTTAATAATTGGGGACTTGATTTTGAATGGAAAATATATGCATATGCGATGTGTGGCTCATATTATAAATCTTATAGTGAAAGATGGAATGAAAGAGTTGAATGAGTCAATTGGGCGTGTTCGCACGGTTGTGCGGTATGTGAGGCAATCACCTATGCGACTAAAGAAGTTTAACGATTTTATCATTGAGGAGGGAATCAGGTGTAAGAAATCATTGTGCCTAGATGTTTGCACAAGATGGAACTCTGTTTATAAAATGCTAGAAACGGCTTTAATTTATCGGGTGTTTTTGATAGATATGAGGTCAATGATTTCGATTTTCGTCTTTGATTTTATGCCTGGTGGAACGCATGGAAATATTGGTTTGCCTACTCAAGATGATTGGATTGTTGTGGAAAAATTTGTGACAGTATTGCGTTATTTTTATGAACTCATTTTTCGAGTTTCTGGATCCACATATGTGACTTCTAACACTTTTGTTGGGAAATTATTTTTAGATTTTGATGAATGCCATGTAAAACTTAGAATAGAAAGTTGGCACCCCATTTTTGTTGTAAATTGCATTGTAATAGATAGGGCTGGTCGAAGTGAGTCAAGTCGCCTATGCCTCGAACATGCAAGAAGAGAACGGAGACTTGAAGGAAGACTCCACATGCGAGGCGACTAAGACTAAGTGTGGCAAAAAGAAGAGAAGACAGAACTCGATTGAAGGTGTGCGGTGAGATACTGGTGAGTGAAGTATCGTCAAGTCAACTCAAGACACCAAGTCTCAAGTTGAAGTGATGAAGAGTCATCCATGATTGGAAGTCGACTCAAGTCACCTGGGGAAGTTAAGAAAATGTCAAGTCGAGATAATCGAAAGAGATCCGTTGTACGTAAGTCAAGGAAATTACTTAAACAAGTAATACTTCCATATCGCCTTTCTTAAAGTGCTCATCCCGAGAAGCATGCAAAAGGAATAAACCAATGGGAAGCATCGCACTGTGTCGAACTCGAAAAGTCAAGAATCATTCATACGAGGAAATGTCAATTCCAAGGATCGCAACAAGACAAGCCAACGAACACAAGTGTCTTTTGAAAATAAGCCTATCTCTTCAACGGGCAGATTTTTGAAAGATCACTATAAAAGGCCGAGGAATCACTCTAAGATAAGGTTACGAACCACGAACATTCAAGTTAACATTGAACAAGAACCAAAAATTACTCTAAAGTCATTCAAATTCAATCCTCAAGCCTATATTACGAAGGAAATCAATCCAACACTCACCTGTGAAGGAAAGACGACTTCAATCGGTTGAAGTGGAAACATTTGAAGAATCAAGGGTCTACATTCCACGGAGGATTGTAGGAAGGTTCAAGGTCAAACCAGTCTCAAGTTTTTGGAGGGCTTCGTGATCAAATCCAAGAAGTTTGAGCAAGTGGGTTGTAGTAGCAAGGCATTTGCCCCCTGTGAAGAAGCCGAGTCGCACGAGAAGCCAGTTTGTGTGACCAAGGCATCTCGATCGACTCCCAAAGGATCAAGTCATTTGTGTGATCAAGACTTGTATCTGGATCATTAACCACTTTGTATATTGATCAATACTTAGTGGATTCCTCCAGGAGTTGGAGAAGAGATGAGTAGAAGAATTACCCCATCTTCGAACCTCTATAAAAACTTATTGTGTCATTTACATTTCAAAGATGTTAATTTCTCGCATATTACTTTAATATCTGTTTGATAAATTTGCTATCCAATTGATAATCAACAAAGTGCTAAAACCAAGTATTAAAACAAACTTAACCAAATTCAAGGGTGTTAAGTCTTCCGCTGAAAATATATCACAATCGAGTTAAGTCTTTAGTCAAAAAAGTGAGTTATTTTATCAACACTCAATCGAGTCTGTTGAGTGACTAACTTTTGATTAACTAACTTAGCTGTCCATCAAGGACTCAATGTGAAATATTAACTCGAACGTTTTAAAAGGACTAAATCGAAAAGTTGGTAAGGTTTATTCAACCCCCCCCACCCTTCTAAACCTTACACTCACACCCTTTGGGACCTACAAGTGGTATAAGAGCGGTTGGTTCATTGAGCCTTCCGCATGGTCACCGAACTAGATCTCCAAATTTTTCAAAGGTTGTTTTAGCACTTGATCTTCCAAAACTCTTTTATTCAGCAGAGTTATTATCATGGAAGCAAATTTGATACGCATCCCTATGTTCACAATTGAAGAATTTGATGATTGGAAAATTCGTATGCTCAGGCTCATCTATCAAAGATTACACGATGAAATGTGGATAGTAATAGAAGATGGGCCACTCCAAATCTTAAAAGTGAACACGTGCAAGGAGAGAGTCTGCAGTGAGAAGGAGAAGAGGATGCTACTCCCTGATCGGCGATGGTTGAAAAACCAAGAGTCGAATGGACAAATGATGACAGGAAAAGATATAACTTGGACAATGTGGCCAAGGACATTCTTTACAAAACTTTAGACAAAGCCATGTTCAACAAAGTCAAATCATGCAAAACGGCAAAAGAAATCTGGGACAAGCTAATCTTGATTTGTGAAGGCTCAGAGCAAATCAAGGAAAATAAACTATATGTTGTTGTACAAAAATTTGAAAACTTTAAGATGTTTGCAGGAGAAACCTTGGATCAACTGGATGCTCGGTTCACAGAAATTACCAATGAGCTATCTGCACTTGGAAAAGAATATACATAAAAGGAAATGTGTATGAAGATTCTAAGAAGTCTCCTAACTGAGTGGGATTTGAAAGTCATGGCCATGAGACATTCCATGGACCTATCAAAGACATCCAACCATGTGCTATTCTTAGATCTCAAAGCCTACGAATTTGAGCTGAGAAGAAAAGACCAAGAGGAAACAGTTGTGCCCAAAACAGTTGCTCTAATTGTTAAGGATGGCAAAAGAGCTGAGGTCAAAGAAGCCATTGACCAAGAGGAGATCGACCGATGGTTAAAAGGTTTAACAAGTTCTTCAATAAGAATTACAAAAGAAGCAAAGGTGAATCCTCCAGGAAGACACTCGGCTCCCTCCAAGTCAAGGGAAGAAAGACCACCCAAGAGAGCAGAGCATCCAAAAGTTGAATATCAAAGAGCCGACAATCCAAGGATGGAAAGAATGATCAAAAAGTTGAAAATCTATCTTTGGAACCGCAGTAACCCGGTCACTATGCCATTGAATGCCCATATCCGTAGTCAACAAATACAGAATGAAGAGGAAAGAAAAGTCTTGAGAGAAAGAAGACGGGGAAAAGAGAAAGGCAATGTTGGTGCAGAAACCATCGAGACAATCAAGTCAAAAGACACAAAGAAACTCGGAGAGTAGTGAAGTGACTACTCAAGTGACTCGAAGAAGAAGCCTTGATCCGTCTAATGGCTAAAGAACAAAACCAACCCGACCAAGAAGAAGATGAGGTACACTCTAACTCATCACACTCGATACTAGTGATAGTGATTGTGACACACACACTTCATCACCCACTGATCTTTATGATTCATTAGGCAAAATGATGAAAGACTTTGAATACATTAAATCCTCACACACACTACTAAATGAGGAAAACAGCCTACTAAGAGCAAAACTCACACTTTACTAAGGAGCCGAGTACTCTAAGTCAAATAGCCGATGAGAATAAAAGTCTAAAAGGTGAAAATGCTAAGTTAATAGCAGAGATAGTGCTATAGAAAAGAGGAGAATGACCTCAAAAATGTGATTGCCTCATTCACTAAGGCATCTAAATCCTTGGATGATCTTATCATGAGTCAAAGAGAATGCGGAGATAAGACAGGCTTAGGATTTAATTCCTCGTACTATGTCAAGCTCCAAAAGTGATTTTGGAAAAAGGATCTTCAAGTAATGAAGCATCTCTAAAATCCAAAACTCCAAATGGTGCACACATTGATTCCAAAGCACAATCACAAGCAAAGCGGCCTTGGTTATAAAGGAAAAGGAAAACAACGAGTTGAGTATCCGAGAGGACAGTGAGAAGAAATCCACCGAGTTCTCTCAAAGAAACTCCAAACAGAGATACAATGTAAAGAAGAAGCAGAGCTACCAAAAGCCCTAGAAGGTCTATAAAAGAAACACATATGATGGGAATGGTAGAAAGTACCCAAGCCAAGCTGATTGGAATAATGTGAACTATCAGCAAAGACCTATGGAATATAAGCCTAAGTGGCAAAGGCCTAGAACTCAGTAAAGGTCATTCCAAAGGCATAAGAGCTATCATCAACACACATATGCACCTAGACACTACACTTGGAGATATCACAACTACCCAAAGAAGGCAATTGCTAAAACACATGCACAGGCATACAGACAAAAGAGACAGTTGTATGAACCTAGAACCCCCAAGAAATTTGCCAAAATTAATTATGATTATGGCACTGATAGATGGCAACCTCTTAGAGTCAAATCATGTCGCTATAGGTTGATTGGATCATCTTACAATACTAACCCCTCAGGACCCAGGCAAGTATGGGTACCTAAAACCTAATTTCCTTGATTGCGGGTTCAAGGAGCGGTGAGTGCCAAGGAACCCGTATGTGGTAGATTGGTCAATCGCAACACCAAGCACTTGTCTCGCTAGCAAAGAGCACAATTGAATCAAGTTGGTTGTGGCACAAGAAGCTAAGTCACCTGAATTTCAAAACTATTAACAAACTTGCAAGAAGTAATCTTGTGGAAGGACTTCCAGACTCAGTATACGAGAAGGAGAGTATATGTGATGCATGCCAGATGGGAAAACAGATCAAATCATCATTCAAAGAAAAGACATGTCCATCTTCAACAAGAATATTGCACACTGCTACATATGGATCTATTTGGTCCGATTGAACCAGCCAAACATAAGTGGGAAGAAATACACCTTGGTGGTAGTAGATGACTACTCAAGATATACATGGACAATATTCATGTGTAAGAAGAAAGAAACTCTGCAGAAAACTACCACAATCGATGAAGAGAATCCAAAATGAGAAGAGTCAAACCATTATCAAAATAAGATCTGACAGAGGAACCGAGTTTTTCAATGGTATAATAACTCAATCTTTGTATTGAAAATGGTATTGGTCATGAATTATCTGCAGCAAGGACTCCACAAACAGAATGGAGTTGAGAAAGGAGGAATAGAACTCTCTAAGAAGCAAAGCAAGGACCATGTTAGTCAAGAAGGTACGCTAAAAGATTTTGGGCTGAAGCAATAAACACAAAGATGTTATACTCAAAATAGATGCATGATAAAAGACGGTGACAAAGACTCCCTATGAAATTTGGACAGGAGAAAGCCAAATGTTGCATATTTTATAATATTTGGATGCAAATGCTTCATCCATAACAATGGCAAAGATAATTTAAAGGCTTTTGATGCTAAAGCGATGAAGGTATCTTCTTAGGATACTCAGTGAAAGCAAAGGCTACAGAGTGCTTAACAAGAGGACAATGGTTACAGAAGAATCCATCCATGTGGTGTTTGATGAACCCAATGTAAATGGAGAAGACATTGAAGAGTCGGTGATAAGTTGAATCAACCAACGATGCGAGAAGAGTCCCTATGTTGAAGTCAAGTGGAATTATAAGTCTAGATGAAGATGAGATAGCCGAGTCTCAAAGACAATCGGAAAATGCGGCTAAGTGATGATGAGAGAGCGATCAAAATAACACAGCTGCAAGACGACTGAATCCATCTAACTTACTCCAACCTGATGTAAGATGGCTGAGAGACCATCCACCAGAACTAATCATTGGAGATGTAAGAGAAGGTGTAAAAACTAGATCCAGAACTCAACAAGAAGCTATGTTCACTTGCTTCATCTCACAAATAGAGCCAAAAGATGTGTCACAAGCTTTGGATGACACACATTGGATTCAAGCCATGCAAGAAGAGTTGAATCAGTTTGAAAGGAACAAAGCGTGGGAATTATTTCAAAGACCTACCCATCAAAATGTTATTGGCACTAAATGGGTGTTCAGAAACAAGATGAATGAGAAAGGTTTTGTGGTGAGAAACAAAGCAAGATTGGTAGCCAAAGGGTATTGCCAAGAAGAAGGAATAGATTTTGATGAAACTTTTGCTCTTGTAGCAAGATTGGAAGCTATAAGGATGTTTCTTGCCTATGCAGCTCACAAGAACTTTATTGTATATCAAATGGATGTAAAGAGTGCATTCCTTAATGGGTTATTGGAAGAAGAAGTATATGTTGAACAACCTACAGGATTTGAGCAGAAGACTCTTGGAGATAAGGTATACAAACTCAAGAAAGCTTTATATGGATTGAAACAGAACCCGAGCATGGTATGAAACATTATCACAATTCGATCGAGAACGGATTCACAAAAGGCAAAGTGGATAGAACACTCTTCAGAATTCAAGATGGGAAGAGTATACTGCTTGTTCAAATATATGTGGATGACATCATCTTTGGATCCACAAACAAAGAGTTGTGTGATAAATTCTCAAATCTTATGCAAAGCAAATTTGAAATGAGCATGATGGGAGAGTCGACATTCTTCCTGGACTCCAAGTGAAACAACCGAAAGATGGAACCTTCATAAGTCGACAAAATACACCAGAGATTTAATGAAGAAATTTGGTATGGAAGAGAAGTCTTCTCGTGAAAATACCAATGAATACATCATCAAAATGGACATGGATGCGGATGGCAAGCCTCAGATCAAACCGATACTGAGCACTTATTGGATCATTGCTCTATCTCACAAAGAAGCGGTGCCGACATCACCTTTGATGTAGGTGTATGTGCAAGATTTCAATCGCACCAAAAGAAAGCCACATGACCGCAGCCAAGAGAATCTTGAGATATTTGAAAGGAAGCCAAGAAGTTGGCTTATGGTATCCAAAGGAAGGTGGATTCAAGCTAATTGGTTACTCGAGACTGTTACTATCTTTGGATGTAGAGTTGACAGAAAATTACCTCGAGGCACATGTCAAATGCTTGGAAATATGCTAATTTCCTGGTTTAGCAAGAAGCAAAATTCAATAGCTACCTCCACAAAACGAGAATACATAGTCTGCGGGCGGTGTTGCAGCCCAAGTCTTATGGATGAGACAACAAATGAGAGACTATGAGGTTGAAGAAAAGAAAATTCCAATTATGTGTGATAACACAAGTGCAATTGCAATCACTCAAAATCTCGTGTTGCATTCAAGAACAAAGCACATTGATGTCGACATCACCTTGGAATATATCTCAACCGATAATCAATTAGCCGACATATTCACAAAACCATTATGTGAATCAAGATTTGAAGAACTCAAACATGAATTGGGGTTAATTGAATGAGTTGACATTCGTAAGACTCAAAGAAAAGAGATGGAACACTTAAAAGATGAAAAAGAGTTGAACTCTTAAATCAGCCTAAGTAAATCGGTCGATCGAGAATCACCATCGAGTTAGCCGACAAAATGAGTATTTATGTGCCAAGAGAGAAGAGTTAAATCAGCTAAGGAATAAGCTGAGTCATTTATGAGCAAAGTGACAAAAACGCAGTCGTTTTTACTAAGCGGGAATGATTTTAAGAATGACGTTAGCATAATTATGACGTGTATAGATCAAAAGTCGCACACAAAGCTTATGATTGGATATAAATGTCTTTGCATTAAATACGGGAAATTAAGTGTAAATTGGCGTGCAAAATCTGAACCGTTGATCTTGATCAAATTTCAAAAACCACCCGCACGTCCTTTCATAACCCATACTTATACCATTTCGTCCGATTTTCTCTCACTTTACCAAAACTGTTCATCTCTCTCGAAGGCAAAGAAAGAAATTTTCTCTCAAAACCCTACAAATCCTCAAGTTCTTTTTCAAAGTTTCGTTCGGTAAAACATCGAGAAATGGCATCAACTCATGATTTTGTCAAGTTGGGAAAGCAAATCCACACTGGGTCTGCTGTGGATTTCGACGGCATGATCAAACAGGGGTATGACGACACCCTTGTGAAGAAGATAGCATAGAAGTTGAAAAAGTCTGGACTGAAACCGTTTTTGACGATGGAGTTTCCGATGACCTACGTGGAAGAGGTCGCACAGTTCTACCGAACGCTGAAGTTCACGATGAGGGCATCAAGTCCTTTGTTCACGGAAAAGCTTTCACCATTACTGCCAAGGATCTGGTAGAACACTGTTTGTTGCCGGCGGAAGGAGTGCCGAGATTTATGAAATCGATGTTAACCTGGGCCGCTTGGAAGGAAGTAGCCAAGTCCGATTTGTCTTGCGAAGGTGGTCTACACACTAACAAGAAGTCGTTGAAAGAGGACTACCACAAATTGTGGACATTGTTGCCAAATGCATAGACATCAAATTTGGAAGCTTTGACCAAATTGCCTAAAGCTAAGTTTCGATCGTGAATGGCCGCGATCATTGAAGAAAAAGAAGGTAAACCTGGGCTGAGTTTGTATACGATGGAGACTACGCCAGATATTGGGAATAAATCCTTCAAGGATGATGGTACGTTTGGAGGTTCCTGGGGGTGCGGCCGGGTGATTGGCGGATGATGGAAGCAAAAGGAGTTCCTCTTCGACATGGAAAGGCGTTCCATGTAAAGAATAAGATGTTACGATCTAACCTTTCCAGAGCACGTAAGAGAGCATATGCAAAGAGAGCGATACGAGTGAGAGGGAATCACTGGTCTCAAGAAACAGTTGTCTCCTCCTCTCCCCAAAAGAAGGTTGCCCGCTTGTTTGCTAAGAAGTATCTCGCCCCTGCAAAGAAAGAAGAAGAAAACAAAAGATGCCCACGCCCTCGCAGCCGAGTCACCGCCCCCGCAGCCGTGTCTCCCGAGTCCCGCCTTGTACCGCAGAAGTGGAGAAGGAACCTCAAATACCTTCTCCGAGTTGTTAAGAAAAGGAGAACCGATAAGCCGAGACGGCCGCCTCCTCGAAGAAGACGACAAAGACCGCCCCGCCGCCCGTGACTCGGAAGAAACCATATCCGAGCCGTAAATCCCCTCGGTAAGGACTAAAAGAAGAAGAATCATCAAGCGCCCGAGCTTGAGAAACCGGGCCGAGTCAGCCACTCACCAAAACAAATAGGAGACTCAAGAAGTAGAGTCTCCGTAAATCATTGATGAAACAGCCAGTCTCTGCCAAGTCGATCAGCCAGAGGCACATTGAAGACACTTTGTCGACAGAACAGCTGAGACAGAAAAGACAACTGAGAAAGCAAACTCTCCTGTTGACAGGGTTGTATCCCTTCCTGCAACAGACGCTACTGAGGGTGTGGAGTATCAAAGTTTGCTACCCTCAATCCCTGAGCACGAGGGACAGTAGGGAGAAGATGACATGGATGATGATGTGATGATCCTATCCCCACCATATCCAGACATCCAAAATCGTCTGTGAGAATGGAGGAAATGGAAGTTGAGTTGATCCAGGGAACAATTCCAAAGACCGGAATTCATTGAAGAAGAAGACGAACTGTTGAACTTTCTTGGATTGACCAATGTGGTCCAAGCACTGGATGAAGAAAACTGCATAGATATCTTGCAGATCTTCAAGGACAAGGAGAAGGAGAGACTGGCAGAGGAAGCTGAGGCTCGTAAAAAGGCCAGCATTTGTCCCTTTATCGAACCACGATCATACACATCCTCATCTCGACATTCTCTCGGGAGTTATGAGGATTTGGACCCTTCGCCGCTACTGAGAAGAATTGGAGATGCAAGAAGCCATGCGGGAATCCAGGGTCCTACATGAGCAACGATTATTGGAAGGACCAGGGGAGTCCTCCACATCACGATTGGAGATTGATCCGATGGGAGTGGTGCAAAGATATTGCCACTATTGTCGTTGCTACCACTTCCCACTCACTCGTAAGAAGGTGATAAGGAAACCGGCGATGAACCGGGATTGTGGGGACCCGGTCGAGCCAACCCCTAATGAAGGTGTCTTACCACCGCCCCAACGGCCTGAATACTCAAAGAGAACAAGGGAGTCCGAGACGAGTGACCCCATTCCAAATCACTCAACCGGTGTGCCGGTGATGGGGAAACTCCCTCCACCGCAGCAAGGTCGGAGGATGCTTGCAGCCTAACTCCACAACAAATCTCGGAGGCGAAGTGGAGAAGGAACAACAATCGAACACACAACAAGTTGTCACCGACGAGGCTCGCACAATTAAGATCGCCTTTGAAGTGCCAACTACTCAGAGGCCAATGACGATGTTGACGCAGCTTGAGGCACGTGAAGGAACCGCCCGGGAGTTAACACTGGCATCGAAAGTGCAATCCATGGAGTTGAGACTCGGTGGATGCCACCTCGAAGACCCCAAGACAACCGACACCGTCGAAGGGATCGTCCCAGTGCCTCGCCGCAGCTTGAGACTGCAGGAGGTAATGAAGGCCAACGGGAGGTTGATACTTTCGGGGTAAAGAGACGGACGCACAGTAACATCCCTCCTACTATCATTGATCCATCTTGAAAGGAGATATGTGTTCTTCACGATTCCCAAGATAACCCTAATGTAAACTTTCGGGATTTGAAGGTGAAGACGGCCGAGTCATCCCCTATTGCCAATCCAAAAGACTCACCGAGGATGTTCTTCCAAGCACGAGTAAGTTCGACCTTAAGGCTACTCGCCAAACATTTAATTTTGATGATGAGCCACCCATGGAAATCTCATCATCGTCCGATGACGCTTCCGATATGGCCGAGGACCAATCAACTCATGTGGAAAAACCAAAGCTAAGACCGACGGTCGTTAAGATACCGAGGCTCAAGTCGGGTCAACTTCACAAATGACCACAACCAAACAGAGTCAATCGCGCAGCTCCTCAAGTCGCAGAGGATCGACTCCACCGGAACTTCACGAGCACAAGTTGTCATTGAGCGCATTCCCGTTGCCCATGATGATCCTTTTGTAGAATCATTTCCCTTCTCTCCGAAGTACCGACCTTCCCGAAGAATCGTAGAGATCAAGAACGCTTCCATAAACTCCGATCTTGTTATTCCAACAGACACCATCATCCCAAAGAGACTTTGACTTTGACGCTTGGCCGCCACCGAGACAAAAGTGACAAGCGGTGAGGTTCGGGAAGTTTTCAAGGCCATATTTGCAGAGATAGAAAAGACGGAGAGCCACCAGGCCTCACCGGACATGAGGTCGATAACAGACGCAAACCCATCGCCGATCCGCGAGGCATAATTGTCGATCGGGAATGGTGGCAACAACATCGACAATGCGTGTAGAACAAGCTCGATATTTCAGACATTGTTCAATAAATTTCTAGTCCGGCGGGCCGAGAATGCCGATGCGAAGACAAGAATGCAAGAGAACATCGAACTAATGCATGAATCTCACACCACGTAGATGCGCTTGTTGTTGCGTGAATATAATAAGAAAGAGCTCCTGCGCAGAGAGAGAACATGGATCGGAAGTTCAGCCTCCTCATGGCCGAGATGAAGCGGTAACCGCCGAATCCAACGCCACCCGCTAAGAATTCGTGCAAAGATACTCCCGCAGCCAGATTCGAAGCATAACTCATGCCTATCACCGCTTAGACTTCATGATTGCTAGCTTGTTTCTAGGGGTTCCTCTCTCCTTTAATGATGCCAAAAAGGGGGAAGAGGAATACCTAAAGGCATTGAAAGGATCGAAGTCGCTGAAAAGGAGGAGGACGCAATTTTGTGAAGGGAAAGACAATAAGGAAGAGAGAAGAGAGAAGAAAGGAAAATATGTTGAGGGGGAAGGTTCGAAAGATATGACCTTGATGATTGCTAGAACCCCCAACAAGGTCTTGTCACAACCGATATCATCAAGCAAACTCCGATGACTGACTCGCCACTCCAACACTGCAGCACCCATGGTTGAAAAGAGAAAGATAGTTGAAGCGGGGATGAAGAAAGTGGAAGGAAAGATGGATGCCCGAGTTATGGATATTCTCGAAACAACATGGAGGCATTCCAATGCAAGAGACACCTATGCCATTTCGATGTCGGAACCAAGCCAAGATCTACTTGATGAATTCAAGACGCTCGCATCTCAAGGTTACTTCGCAAATATGTCCATGGCTCAAGTCTGGGATTTGTACTGGGAAAAAGGTCTCAAACTATGTGAAGAAGCTGACAGGCAGCAGACTACTGGCAGTCACTCTGCTGGTCACTCTGCTAGTCACTCAGCTGGGAAAAAGAAGGCCCCAAAGACAAAGACACGCCGAGGAGGAAGAGGAAGAAGCGATGGTGGAGGAAGAGGTTTGACCTAGACCTTTGCCCAAAAACATTGAGTACATAGATCCGTGCAAGAAAGAAGGGATCTATTGGGCTGGATTCGACGAAGTAGCTAACCTGCAAGTGGCTAAAAACAATGCCGAATATGTGAAGAGGATTGAAGAAGAAAATAGAAGACAAACTCAGCTATGGGAGAAAAGACAAGAAAGAAAAAGAAGAGATGAAGCTACCGTAAAGGCTTATGAAAAAAGAAGGTCAAGATGAGAAGAAGAGAAAAAGGTCGAAGAAGATGACAGAGTCAAGAAGAGGAAAAAGAATGAGGCAGCAAGGAGATGAAGTGTTGTTGTCCACCCCTTCATGTATTTTACTATGTAAATACATCTTTATGTAAGTCTTCGTACATCGAATAAAAATTGTATAATTTCCATACTTGCGTAGAAATAGAACAAAGATGATTACCTTAAGTTTTGTTTAAGCTTTGATACACTCAGAAATTTGTGTAAAGAACAAGAATGTTATGATCAATAAAAGATTGATTCTACGCATACATTCCGTGATTCTACATTGTCTGTATATATCTTTCTTTGTTTAATTATTGTATGAATGTTTTAAGTTTTGGCATCATCAAAAAGGGGGAAATTGTTGGGAAATTATTTTTAGATTTTGATGAATGCCATGTAAAACTTAGAATAGAAAGTTGGCAACCCATTTTTGTTGTAAATTGCATTATAATAGATAGAAATTTGGTCGAAATGAGTCAAGTCGCCTATGCCTCGAACATGCAAGAAGACAACCGGAGACTTGAAGGAAGACTCCGCGAGGCAGGCAAATTGAGTGTGGCAAAGAAGAGAAGACAGGAACTCGACTGAAGGTGCAGCTGAGATACAGCTGAGTGAAGTATCAGTCAAGTCAACTCAAGACAGCCAAGTCTCAAGTTGAAGTGACAGAAGAGTCATCCAATGATTGGAAGCGACTCAAGTCACCTGGGGAAGTTAAGAAAATGCAAATAAGTCGAGATAATTGAAAGAGATCCATTACACGTAAGTCAAGGAAATTACTTAAACAAGTAATACTTCCATATCGCATTTCTTAAAGTGCTCACCCCCAGAAGCGTGCAAAAGGAATAAACCAATGGGAAGCATCGCACCGTGTCGAACTCGAAAAGTCAAGAATCATTCATACGAGGAAATGTCAATTCCAAGGATCGCAACAAGACAAGCCAACGACCACAAGTGTCTTTTGAAAATAAGCCTATCTCTTCAACGGGTAGATTTTTGAAAGATCGCTATAAAAGGTGACGATTTAATCACTCGAGAGAAGGTTACTCAACCATGAACATTCAAGCTAACATTCGAATCAGTAACCAAAAATTACTCTCAAGTCATTCAAATTCAATCCTCAAGCCTACATTACGAAGGAAATCAATCCAACACTCACCGTGAAGGAAAGACGACTTCAATCGGTTGAAGAGGAAACATTTGAAGAATCAAGGGGTCTACATTCCATGGAGGATTGTAGGAAGGTTCAAGGTCGAACCGGGCCTCAAGTTTTTGGAGGGCTTCGTGATCAAATCCAAGAAGCTTGAGCAAGTGGGCTGTAGTAGCAAGGCGCTTGTCCTGTGAAGAAGTTAAGTCGCACGAGAAGCCGATTGTGTGACCAAGGCATCTCAGATCGAGTCCCAAAGGATCAAGTCACCGTGGTGATCAAGACTTGTATCCGGACTTTTAACCACTTTGTATATTGATCAATACTTAGTAGATTCCGGGAGTTGGAGAAGAGAGGAGTAGAAGAATTACCCCATCTTCGAACCTCTATAAAAACTTATTGTGTCATTTACATTTCAAAGATTTTAATTTTCGCATATTACTTTAATATCTCACGATAAATTTGCTATCCAATTGATAATCAACAAAGTGCTAAAACTAAGTATTAAAACAAACTTAACCAAATTCAAGGGTGTTAAGTCTTCCAATGAAAATATATCACAATGAGTTAAGTCTTTAGTCAAAACAATCGAGTTATTCTATCAATGCTCAATGAAGTCATTTGAGTGACTAACTCACGATTAACTAACTTAGTTGTCCATCAAGGACTCGGTGTGAAATATTAACTCGAACATTTTAAAAGGACTAAATCAAAAATTTGGTAAGGTTTATTCAACCCCCCTTTTAAACCTTACACTCACACCCCTTGGGACCTACAATTTTCTTGGATGATATATTTGAAATCAATGAACATTTGAATAATTGGTTTAAGAGTGATGATGATAGCTTGGTGGATATGACTGCGAGGATGCAATTGAAGTTTCAAAAATACTGGTGGGATGTAGAAAGGTTTAATATGATATTGTATATTGGTTTGTACTTGACCCACGCCACAAGTTCATTGTGTTACAATATTATTTGAAAACAATGTATGGGCCTCACCGTGGAGAAGAGATATCAAATTTGGCAAAATCTACTCTTTATGATCTTTTTGATGAGTACAAAAAGTATACGCTTCAAATGACATCATCAACATCATCACCTTCTTCAGGTTTGCATAGTGAAAGTGGATTTCCAAAGATAGTATGGATAAGAAACTTCACATTCAAGAGTCGGTATCCGGGATAGGGGGTGAAGAATCGAGTTAGATATGTATTTAAATGAGCCTTTGGAGAAAGTCGCTAAAGGTTTTGATGTTCGGATTGGTGGCAATTTCAAAGTCGAGACTTCCCATTTTAGCCAGATTGACTCGTGAGGTAATGGCTATGCCTTTATCTACTCGTAGTTTGAGTCTATATTTAGCACCGTGGGCCGTGTATTTGATGATTTTAGATCTTCATTAACTCCTAAAATGACTCAAGCATTAATTTGTGGCCAAGATTGGCTCCATCATTCTCCGTTAGAATCTTTGAAGAAGATTATGATTTTATAAAAAGATTGAACAAGGTATAATTTTAATATTTATTTAGACTTTAGAATTCGTTTATAATATACTTGTATTTAATTCTAATTTTGTGTTCTTCATAAAATGGTTGCGATTTGTTGGCTACGGGCGTTGGTGCGGATTCTAATATCCTTACTTTATGATTATTGGTTGGGTGTAGATTTTGGACTGTGGACTGAAGTAGTTTATATTATTTTTGATGTAACTTGATTGGTACTTGACACTTGGTAGTAACTAGAAAGCTTTGCTTTTTGACTTGATGATCTAGTGGTTTTTAATTATTTGATCTTTTGATGTCATGGAACTTAAATGGAAAGTAGCAGGTTGATATTGATCTAGTGGCTTGTTATTAATTATTATGTACTTGAATAGTTGAATGAGGCCGAGTCTTTGAGCTAATTTTACTTACTATGATGAATGATGATCTATAGGATTTTGTATTCGTGTAGTTCCATCCTGGCAAGTCTTTGTATACCGCCTAATAGTATCTATTCTTTTTCATTAGTTTTGTTTTGTGGGGACTGGTAGAGTGGAATATTGTAATACTCTAAACCCCGTCATTTAATTGCTTTATGAACTTTATTTGTCTTCTTTTATGGGTTCTTGGCTTCTTTTATGGGTTCTTGGCTTCTTCTTTGTAATTATTGTAACATAAAGTGTTTTTATATCGAAGAATCTTTTTGTATTTTGTAGATTGTTGTGAACTTGTGATCATTTCGTTAAACCAGGATCCTTATAGGAAGAATGAGAAAAAGGGAATTATTGGAAACAATTTGATGCTTTTTTCATAGCTTTATTCGTGTTATAATTCATCACTAAACCGATGCATATCATAGCTTTTGTATTTCATGCTTATTGGAAATATTTTGATGCATATCAGAGTTTTTTTAAAAAATTCATTAAATTTCTGGTCTGTTGGAAACCGAATCGAACCTAATCGATCAACAAACTTGGTCGAAAATCAACCGAACCGAACCGAGCATTTTTCGGTTTTCGGTTTGTCATTTTGGTCAATTTTGATTTTTGGTTAACCGAAAGTTCGGTCGATTCGGTTGATTCCGACCGAATGTGCACCCTAGTCATACACATTCGCTCAATCTCAAACCACATGTTAAGTCAACCAATATCTACAATCCACCCATGGAGAGATTTGGAAATATTAGCAAAAATATAAGAGAGCAATTAAATAGTCAAACTTCATCTTAGTACAATTACGAGCGTAGTTACCAATCTCTTAAGTGCACTTAATATCGTTGATACTTAATTGCCTCATTCAATAAAGTGACACGACTTCTTGTCACTTTATGGAGCAATTTATAGTTCTAGTTTTAGCTTTTGCTCGTCAAGCTACATTATGCTTGTTCCAACATTCACCCGAGTTGGTTTATGTCGGTCAGTACAAGCGACAAGTGCACTCACTTGTGTATTTCTCAACTTTTGATAATCAGCCTCTAGATAGGCGATAATAACACAAGTTACTAATATCCTTAATTCAACTCAAATAGCGTATTTGGATAACTACATTATTTACTTGGGAGTAAGCTCATATACTAAAAATAGAGCTTAAACTCTTTTATTAAATTTTTAAATGCAGCTTAAACAAATTAAAGCGCAAACTTAATTCTTGGTCTATAAGTATATTGTCGTAAGATCTCAAAGAAATGACAATTTCGAGCAATTAAGTTCTTACATTTGCAGCTTAAACAAATAAAGCGCAAATACTTAATCCACAATAATATTGTCCGCGCCTAAGTTGCGACAATATTGGATACCTTGTCTATTTTCATGCTAAATTGGCTAAACTAAAGTTGGTGAGTCCGGTTTGAACACATTTCAATAAATTGCGCAAACAATTAGGCATCGATCTAAAAACTTTATTCTCGGATCGAAATAATATTTATTATTTTCTTTAATTCAATGAGATCAAAAATTTATCACCAAGGCTAGTAATCATCTCCTACCAAATTAAAGATCACAATAAAAATTATTGATCCATGAATATAATTATCAATGTCCATAAATAAATAATGCATGCAACCATGCGATATGGATAATTACTTAAACAAAATTGGCCCCATGGGCGACATTGACATATGGTGGAGATAATTTAGACCTATAATGGTAAAACAAAAATACCCTCGTAAAATTGATGTTACATAGCCTCCAAAAATCGGCTCAATAAATACATGCCTCGAAAAATAAAAACATTTACATATTTTCAAAGCCTACTACATCAATCTAGAAAAAGAAAAATAAAAAATAAATGAGGATACCGAATTACCACCATTGTCAAAAATTAACTCCCACAAATAATATTAATATAAAACAAGAAACATTCACATACATGAGCACTCGTATGTCAATGTCCATTCATTCGCCATACATAAACAAAACTAATTGCAAAGAAAAAAAACAAATTGCCTACACATAAGCAATTTATAAAGCATGCAACTCATAAATTAAAAAACACATAGAATATTTTTGTTTACACCTCTATGAGCAAAAATGTAATATTTTTTTATCACCTATGCTTGTTCCATGGACCAATGTTTAAAAATAATTTTCGCATGCATCACAATGCACAAAAATATTAATTTGTTGCAAGCATCTTAATGCGCAAAAATTTTTTTTTCATGCACCTAATGCAAAAGAAAAAATATCATTGCTACATATGTGCAAAAATAATTTTTCATGCATCATATTGCACAACGATAATTTTGCAAGCATTCTCACGCGCAAAAATAATGTTATTAGCACTAAATTATGCAGAATATTTTTACATGCATTAATAGTATAACAAAAAAATGCACAAAAAATAATTTTGCAAGCTTCCCAATGCGCAAAAATAACTTGCTATCCAGCTTCTACATAAATACAAAACATGAATGTGCCACTAGCAATAACAAACAATAGTAAGTGGCCTATTGGGAAAAATAACATATAACAACTAAAAGATCAGGGTCCAAATCTATGTTAGACCAACAACCTTTTTTATTTATTAAATGAATGGTTGCCCACATGCGCCAGTCATTCGCCACGTAGCAGCCCAATATGCCCACATGGCATACCAATAGCGCCGCCACGTGGCATACCTATAGCGCCATGTCATCGCTCTAACAGCTCGCTCCTCGCACCTCGCAATTGGGCGCAAAAATACATAAACACGCACATAGATACATACAAATCAATTGAGCGCCGCACTCATTACACAAATAAATAGGTTGTTATCGTATGAAAATCTATGCATTTTTTTAAAATTTTGAATCGTCAGAATTTTTCGCTTTCAAACCGATTTGCTTGTATAAAAATAGAAAAACAGATTCAAAATATTGCATATATAAAAATGGAAAAACAGATTCAAATATTTAAAATAAAAATCAAATCTCACAGATGTGTCATCAAACTCAAGCACATCAAATATGCAAGAACGAGCCCTAATGGCTTTGATACCACTTTGTTACCAAATCGGGTCAAAACATAAATCACATATTTGCACGTATAGAGTAGATCGAGTATACCTATTTGCAGTTGAACTATCGATCCATGTAGTTAGGATTGAGCCTCGTCTACAAGCCTCTATTTGATATCGATTAAACCCGTCTCCAAGCCTTCTTTGATTGAACCATGAACCACGAACAAACCCCGTAGATTGGTTGAACCACGAGCAAGATCACGATCCGTCTTTCTCGTTGGTGTAAATAACTACTACTTGGTTGTGCACACCTTAAACCCTTGGAGAACTTTGGTGATGCTCCAAGAAGAAAATCAGAGAGAGAAATTTTTCAAGAGAAAATTTTAGGAGAGAGATTTCTTATATTCCGTAGAGACGTCTAATGTCTCTACTATCTATATATATATATATATAGCAGTAAGTCCAAAACTTTTATTTTCCCGCTCTTTTTGCTTATTATATTAGGAAACTATTGTAAAAATTATAAATGGTAATTATTATAAATTCTTATATTAGGAAAATATTATAAGAAAATCATTGTAATTATATAAATTAGGAAAATATTAAATAGTATCAATTCTATCTATCTATAATATATAGATTTTAAAAATTATAAATAGTATTTCACCATAATTGATATTGCATACGTCAATTCTTCTTAAACATAGAGAAACATATCTTCATCAATTTTATTGTTTATCTATATATATATATATAAGATATTATAATTTTTGAAAAAAGTTTTATAACTTTTAGATAATAAAAAATCTTATATCTTCCATTTACATACCAATGTGCCAATTGATGCTAATTCTTCGATAAGTCTATGCATAGATATCGAAATTCTCTGAATTATTGCATTGTTATATTCTCTGTTACGAAGAATTTGATCATGTCCCCTATTTTTCGCCAAAAAAAAAAAAAAAAAAAAAAATCAAAAAAAGGGGAAATGAAATTAAATAAAGAAAAAAAGGGGAAAACGAAATTAAATAAAGAAATAAAAGAAGGGAAAAAAGAAATTAAGTAAAGAAAAATCCCACTCATTTTACTTCTTATATTCGTAAATATATTATTGTACATTTCTAACCATTGATTTTACAAAAGTTACCAAATAATAGCATTTGGCAATAATTAATTATTATTATAAATGGTATTCTTACTTATTATTATACCAAAACTTACCAAATATTAGGATTTTGCAATAATTGTTTAGAAAGAAAGATATGTTACCGATTTTGCATTCATTATTGTAAATCAAGAATCTAAAATTCATAGTTTACCAAAAGATATGTTATTCATAATAATATATATGCATCATTATCAATATTCCTATCATTTTAGACAACTATATAAGTTATGATTTTAAAAAAGTCATCATCATTCCTATGAATCATCATCATCATTAGGATTTTTAAAAAGAATCATAGAAATCAAAGACTATATATATATATATATATATATATAGTAGTGAACGTATATCATTTTTTAAAACTATATCTAGCCTTTGATTTTTATGTTTTAAAAAGAAACATAGTAGTGAACGTATATCATTTTTAAAAACTATATATAGTCTATGATTATTATATTTTAATTGGATTTTGAATTTTACTGTATTCCTAAATTATGTATGTATATAAATTAAAAAAATATTATAAATAATATTAAACTAGGAAAACATCTATGTATATTTGGAGTCCGAAAAAAAAAAATCGCTCTTTTTAATTATTATACTGTAATATTTTAGATTAGGAAAATATTGTAAATGGTATGTAAATTAGGGTCAATTCAAACTTTCCTTATTACTCAATAATAGTTAAAATAGACGAATTATATTCAATGGAATATTTATGGTAATATTTTATGTATATTTTACCATTGATTTTTATGTTTCAATTGGACATTGACTTTTTTCTATTCAATTCAATTAATCAAGTTATAAAGTATTAATTATTTTTTCTCTTAATCGGTAAAAGCATAATTATTTCTTTAATCTATAAAACTTTGATCGGTTTTACAATCTCTTTTGATTGATTAGTAATCTGTATGGTTGATCAAAATGCCAAAACTCATGGGGTCTACAATTATTGGAAATAAACGATAGAGAACAAACATAGAGAGCAATGTACGATTTCTATTTTCTTTTTCAAGTAATATCATGTTTATAGTCATAAATTTTTAATTGTATTTATTGTTATTTAATATAAGTTGTTTATCAAAACGAGTTGCACGTATTTATTATAGGAAAAAGTCATAGACTCTATAGACTCTTTATGGGTAAAGGAATCAAAATTTAAAATAAGGACATATTGATAAATCTAAAACATTACCAATTTAACTAAAATCCGACGCCCCGGAGCTACGCCACGCCCGCTTCTCGAGCTTCCGAGCGGGAGGATCACGGCGCATTCCACGCCGCCGGGATCAACGGTGTGGATCTCTCAAGTGGGTCCACCGCGCCGTGAGAGAGGAGTGGACAAAGCAGAGATATTCGATCCGTAAATCGCGGTGGTGAGACGCGCGAACCATGGGATGCTGAGACCGATGCGATAGCAATGAAATGCCGCGAAAAGTCATCGGAGAAGCGGCCGAGGTTCGCCATGTCTTTGGCGGATGTGGAGAATGTGAGGGTTTCCGTTGATTCGAGAAGAGGAGGGGCTTTCGATTCGCCATCGAACGATCATTTATGGATGATTCGTTTTCCGCAACTTCAACCGCCATGGTCGTTATTGCAAATAAGAGGAGATAATTAATTAATTACCCCTAAAATTTCATCATTTTCATTTTTCACCCCTATGTTTCTTAGAAATAATTTTTTAAAATATTTTACTCTCTTAGTTTTTATTATAATAATTATAATTATTTGACATATATTAAATAGTTCTCGATGTCATATATTTGTTTTAAAATGTTTTACTCTCTTGACGAGGATGCTTCATTTGCCTCTCGAAATTTTAGCAGTATACACTCCAAAATAAGGACCACCACTCGATACAAATCCTTCAGGAGGATCGATTCCGAAACAAATATATATGTATTCAAAATGTATGTTCACCTTCAAATGACTAGGCAAAGTAAATTGCATAAAAAGTATAAAACTTTACATTTATTGTGCAAGAAAAGAACAGTCACCAATAATTATTACCAAAAAACAAAATGTGTGGCCATTTCAATAGTCCATTTTCTAAGATATTAGATGCCATAATCAAAGAAGATGTCATCAAATTAATTCCATCGTAAAAATAGCCAATCAAATTATCCATTGAAGAACTATTTATCAATTTGAATTATCCTCATAAAAACACTTACACCCATTAGAACCAGTGCAAACGAATGCTTTATTGCATTAATTGATTCATATTAATTTCAAACACAATATTTTCATGTATTAACTTTCATATCTCGAAGGGGACCTAATATTTTCATGTATGAAATTTCATATCTTGACAATTAATTAAATTATTGATATCACAATAAGAACTAATAATAATTGAATGTATTTCATTTGGTTATTATTTTTGTCTATTATATCATCCGTCAAGTATTGGTACTTTGTATGTGTGCGTAAAAACTTTGGATTCTCACTTCCAAGGTTTATATTACCCTCCGATTTCACCGGGCGATGCACGATTCTTGATACAAACTATCGGATGCAATGGCTATTTGTCGTTAAGTCGATATTCGGATTTATTTATAACATTTACTTCCAACCCAAAATGGCCAGAGATTGTTCGTTTCCTTGAGAATAAGAATCAATCCCGAGGATCGACCGATATTATTTGTAGAATCTTTAAAGTTAAGCTAGATGCTTTAATCAAAGATCTTTGAAAAATAAAATATTTGGAAAAGTAGTAGCAAAGTTATGAATTATTATTTTTATATTATTATAATTATATATAGATTAATATTATTATTACTATTATTATCATTACAATTTAAATGTTATTAATCATTATATAATTTTTGATTTCGATTTTATTCATTGCGCTTGTATACACGATAGAATTTCGTAAAACGTGGATTGCCCCATGCTCATATATTACTATTTTCGGGTAAGGAAGACAAGTTTCCAACCGCAATTTGAAATAGATAGAATTATATCATCCGAAATACTAGACGAGGCATCCGATCCATGCTATTATGCGGGTGAGAGACTTTATGATTCATGGGCCATGTGGTGATGTAAGAAAAACTCACCCCGCATGTCCAAGGTCGTTGTACCAAGCATTTTCCGAAAAAAATTTGTTGATGCTACTACTATTGATGAAGAAGGTTATCCACGTTACAAGCGTCGAGATAATGAGAGAATAGTTGAGAAGAATGGGGTACCTCTTGACAACAGATATATTGTTCCTCATAATCGCCGATTGCTAGTCAAGTACGTGTGCTCACATTAATGTGGAGTGGTGCAATCAATCAAGATCGATTAAGTATTTGTTTAAATATGTGAATAAGGGCACGATCGTGTGACCGCTTCATTCTATCGTGAGTACAAATGATGACAAACTGGGAAACTTGTCGATGAAGTCAACATGTACTACGATTGCGATATGTTTCGTCATGCGAGGCAAAGAAGGAGATTGTTGGGATTTGAACTCCAATATAAATACCCTTTGTTAAACGCCTTAGTTTTCATCTTGAAAACGAAAGCGAGAGCATTATTTTTCATAATTTGAAGCGAATAGATGACGTACTAAATAAGAGTCTTTGTTAAGGAAATCATGTTGTTGGCATGGATGGAAGCCAATAAGATATATCCGAAACAAGAGAGTGACTTATGTCGAAGCTCCGACAAAGTTTACATGGAAACAGCAATCGGAAGTGGGCGCCAAGAAAAGGTGGAAAATCGTTGGACGAGTCTTTTATGTTCCTCCCAAAGGCTCGTGATATGTACTATTTGAGGTGCCTCATCAATGTAGTACGTGGTTCTATGTGTCATGATGATTATAAGAAGGTTAAAGGGGTTCAAAGACTCTTCATATCGTGAAGCTTGCTATGCTTTGGGTTTGTTTGAAGATGATAGAGAGACGTTGATGGCATCATCGGCGAGTCACCAGGCGCCTTGAGTCTCTACGGATTATGTTTGCCTCATTATTGTCGCCCCGATTCTTTGAGCATGACACACATGGTGTGGGATATATGCTCGGAATATCTTTCGGATGATATTCTTTATAGACGACTTGAGCCTTATACGGCATCAAGGTATTACAATGATTTTCCAAAATATTTAATTAAATTTTTATTTATGCGTATTTGTAGATACTCACTATCCGGATCCATATTTGTTTTACTAAACTTTTTCCATTTTATTCTTTTATATAGAGCTTATATTGAGTGAGAATAAAATCAAGAATCGGGCATTGGTGGAAATTGTGAAACTATTGAGAAGTCGCGCAGAGCCTACGTGAATTTGATACAATGCCATTCCCTGATTTTGATAGTTTTGAAATTAATGAAAACAGATTGATATATGACGAGTTAAGATATGATCGTAATGTGTTTCTTGTGGAGCACCAAAGCCTTATTTCAAGATGACGGATGAACAACATCAAGTGTATTCCAAAATAATACGTGATGTTCAATGCAATGAAGGACGAATGTTCTTTGTATATGGATATGGAAGTCGAAAAACATTTTTGTGGAGGGCTTTATTTTTAGATTGAGATCCGAGGGACAAATTGTTCTAAACATGGCATCGAGTGGCATAGCATCCCTTCTCTTACCCGGTGGAAGGACCGTACATTCTCGATTTGTTAATCTATTAAATCCAAATGAAGAATCAACGCAATATCAAACAAGGAACACCGCCGCGGAATTGATCGTTCGTTCTAAACTTATTATTTGGGACGGAGCACCAATGATGAACAAATCTTGCTTTTGAGAGCCGGTGGACCAATTTGTACGAGATGTTATGCAACTCGAGAACCCAAATAATCTCCATATCCCTTTGGAGGTAAACTGTCATTTTTGGTGGGGATTTGAGATAAATATTACCCGTTGTACCCAAGGGAACACGCCAGACATTGTTAATGCCACAATAAATTCGCCCTACTTGTGGAATGATATTACGCCCCCAGGATCGCCAAGAATATGCGTCTTTAAAGTCTTGGTCAAACTGATGATTATGCTGAGTTGGTTAAGTTTTCTGAATGGATAGCAAGCATTGGAGACGGCACAATCGGAGAAGAAAGTGATGGTTACGCCACTATTGATATTCCTAAAGATATTTTGCTTGAGGCCACCGATGATCCGATTGCAACTATTGTTGAAGATACCTATCCAATGTTTAGAGATGCCATTGATGATCCGACCTATTTGAAGGAAAGAGCTATTTCGGCACCTACACTTGATGTTGTCGAGTCAATTAATCAATATATGACGCCTTTAAACTCCTCTCAAGGCCATACGTTTTTTGAGTTCGATAAAGACATGTAAGTCGATTCTAATGTTGATTTCTTGCATGATCCGCACACGCCCGGAATTCCTAAATGGTATAAAATGCTCCAGTGTTCCAAATCATGAATTGCATCCGAAGGTTAGGACTCGGTTATGCTATTGAGGAACATAGACCATTCGATTGGATTGTGTAATGGTACAAGATTAGTGATTACGAGGCTCGCAAGCATGTACTTGAGTCTAAAATCTTAACCGGCGCCAATGTTGGTCATAAGGTGTTGATTCCGCCGAATGACACTAACCCTTCGGACCTTAGGATACCATTCAAGTTTCAACAGAGATGTTTTCCTCTAACTATTTCGTATGCAATGACCATTAACAAGAGCAAGGACAATCTCTCTCCAATGTGGCCTCGTATTTGAAAAATCCCGTTACCATGGTCAATTATATATTGTTGTCTCTCAAGTTACAAATCCTAAGTGGTCCGAAAATATTAGTTTGTGAAGAGGATGAATCGAAAAACAAAAAGAAGAATAATGTTATGTACAAGGAAGTATTCCAAAATGTGTAATTATTGAATGTAGTTATTACCTTGATTTATGTTTCACGAGTTTCTATCTTTCAATTATACATTCTTATTTATTTTAATCTTTATGTATATACGCTATTTACATTTAACAACACATTTCATCACATCGTGCATCGCACGGTCGAGTACTAGTATTAATTAAATTCAGTCTAGAAAAATGAATTATCTTTCGATTAGTCCACCGATCAACGTTGGTGTTAAATTTGATGATAATTTGCTTAATTAAGAATAATTAACAACTCTAATTACTATCGAATAAAATTAGTATATGTATGATATAACTAAGGCTACTCAATCAAGGAAAAAGAAAGAAAAAAAAAGAAAATGTATAAAATAAGATACAATTTTGGACAAATCAATCCAAGTATTCTCTTAACCTACCAAAATTAGCGGTGCTTGATTTGGTAATTCAATGACAATAATCTTTAGTAACATAAATATTTTTGGCTAATTGTTTTATCGGTCATGATTGTAATATTTTTGAGATTTGAAAATTTAAAAATTCTATAATCAATATGATTGTCCTATACAATCAATAAATTCATTGTAATCATTACTATAGATACAATAATTATTTATTATTGTATTTATTCAATCTATAGATACCATCAACTATTGATTGAAAGAATTTTAAAACTAAGCCTTTGGTAAAACAAGTGAGAGTATCTATTTATATTTTTAATCAAATTTGACTATGCTATACAACTCGGATAATTGACAAGAAGTTTAACAAAAATTAAGAAAATCGCACCTTTATGATTAAAGATTTGTCAATTTAGAAAAATATATTAACTTAAAAAAGACAATAATTGTTAATAGGAGTTTTTTTTAATTTCCAATAATGCACAAGTTTATGATTGGACAACAATATATTACCTTAATTAAGAAAAATAACTAATCGAAATATTTACAAAACTAAAAATGGTAAATATTTGATTGTTTGAAAACGCGGCACATCTCTTTGATATCTTGATATGAGATTAATAAAACTAATCAAATTGACATTAAATAATTGACATGATCAATCAATACTACAATTATCCTATAAAATCAATCATATAATTAATTAATTGGTATATGTAACCAATTCGTATTTATTATTTTTTTATAGTTTATTAACTATAACTCTAGAAAAAAATTCATAGAATTGTTGTTGCTTTATTTTGGTAAATCAATAAATCAATATTGGAAGATGAAATAATCAATATCCAAAGTGACCAATGTGTGTTTTAGAGTTATCCAAAATTGACGGTGTTTTGCATTGGTAAGTCAATAGAAAGATTTTTTGTCATGCCTCCACGGACGCGATTTACGATCAATCACTTAAAAGAAATAAACCCAAAAGCAGTCTAGACAAATGATACAACAATCCTAAGTGAAACAGAGTCTAAAGCAAATAAAAATAAATAAGTACAAGTACGAATTACATTTTAAGGTCCAACAACATCCAAATACATCCGACATAATTACTGAATAAGTTTACAGGCCAAAACTAAAATGTAAAGTACACAATATCCCAATCTTAAATGTCAAAGGGTCCTACGCCTTAAATTACAATCAAAGAGAGAAAAGAACAACAGGATAAATGGGAGTCCAACATCAGGCGACATGAAATAAGTACAATCATCGAGAAAAAGAATGCAAGTTCGACAGCGGGCGAGGTAATCCTGTGGCCGGTTCGACATCTTCAACATAGTCCTCATCTAAAGGTTAGAAAACGAGTGAGGGATGAGAGAAAATCTCGGTGGATGGGGTGATCGTGTACAAGTGTGGTGATATATATAGTTAATGCGAGAAAACAATTGTATGAAAATGCGTGAGATATGATGCATGATTTTCACATGATCCACAAGCGTCGTGATAAATATATTTAAGTAATATACTTATATAGTTTAAGAAACATTCGTGGTCATACATGCACTATGTGATTCAGCAAGACAGTAGGATTGCATACGGAACGTAACGCCAATCCTATGCAAGACAAGTAATGGTTGCGCACGGATTTGTAGCACCAACCAATGCAATACAAGTAGCGGTTGCATAAATTTGTAGCGCCAACCAAACGTCCGATTAACCTTAATCGTGTGGATCGATGCAAAGAATTCCTTCGTTCTTCCTTGTAACTCCCCGAGAAAGATGGTCCAAGACCTGTCACCTTATCGCTCCATGTGCAAAGACAAATCCATAGTAGTAGAGCTAGCTAGCCCTGGATTGTCATAATCATGATTATACCTCAAGTACTACGACCCGCTTCCTCGGGACAAACTCGCCCCTCGCCATGGATTTTGACGATGGGGCCAAAGAGTGGAATAGTAGCCGAGTCGTCCGGTTCCATCCCCGACGTATCCATTCCAACCGTGAGCTCGACACACCAAGTTCACTCAGCAGAAAGTAAGTACAAGTTCGTAGTCAACCAGCAATGAGTATTATTGATTCAGAAAGTAGTTCAGAAAATTTTCAAAATTGCAAGTGGCAATTATGGCGTTGGTGGAGTTATTTGGATGAAGATGATTATCGGGAGGATAAGCAATCTTCGATATCTTGAAAGATTTGGTGGAACATAAGTCCCGTTATAGATTCGAAATCGCAAGACGAGGATTTAAGTCGCCTCGCGATCGGGTATTAATCGGTCAAGACGATCCGATAAGTCAAGGGATTTTTGAGAAAATAAAATATTTTAATTAATTATTAAAGCCAGAGGGTCCAGAGCTGTTTCATTAAAAGAAAAATAATTTGAGTTAGGTCCTTGTTAAAAAGAAATTTACAATTAGCCCCGTTTTGTAAAAAAATCAATACTTTTGGGGTTAAAAATTGAATAAATAAATGTCCCGGCCTTGAAAAATTATGAGGTCAGTTCCTAAATTCTCTAAATTGTTCAGAGATTCAGGTTTTTTAAGTTTTGAGGTCGAAGTTTTACAAAATTCACACATTGGCCCCAAATTTGTTAAAATTATCATTTCGACCCTAAGTTTTGAAATGATTGGAACTCTTAAAACCGGAAGGGCTTTTAATGTGATTTCAATTGGAAAATGTCACTAAGGTCAGTGGGATATTGGGACAAAAACAGTTTTTAAAAGAAATAAGTATAGGTCCCTTAACTTTTGAAAATCTCATTTTTGTCCCATTTTAAAATAATTGCCCTTGGGTCCAAAATATCATTAAGTTATTGTTAAATTAGTATTTCCAGGTACATGGACTGTATAAGTCCTGGAAATTTCATTTGGGTCCTCAAGTTTAATCTTTTACAATTTGGTCCCTCAATTTTTATAAAATTACTTTCCAAACTCTAAACACTTGGATTTTTGGAATACACTTAAATTATGTTATTTCGAGTCCCTTAAGAATTAAAATTTCAAATTTTAAAAATAGGGTCTGTACAGTTTCGAAAATTGCAATATAGCCCTTAAACTTCTAAAATTTTACAATCTAGTCCTTGGGCTTTTAAGGGTTGATTTTATTTATCTTAAAATTCTTAAAACTTTATTAAAATGTCCAAACATCATTTTTGAACCTGAGTATAGTCCCAAATCCGAAAATTACAGAGGGATCCCTTAAGTTTTATTTTCTTGCAATTAAGTCCACCAACTTTCTATTTTTGCAATTTAAGTCCAAAATTGAAATTTAATCAATTATGCTCGACTTGTCCAGGTTATAAGTCATATAAAATATGAAATTCAAGGATCATACACATGCATATCCATTTCATACAAGAATTCATCAAATACAACAATAAAGTGTACATGCATGCACCTATTTTTCAATAAATAGCATTTTTTAGCAACACTTGAGAATTTTTACAACTTGATACAAGAAATTAACATGCAATACATAATATATATATATATATATATATATATATATATATCAAGTGCTCAATATTAAAATACTACATGCATTTAAGAAAAAAACACCTAGAAGTTGGAAAAGATTTTTCCACCCACCTTAAAATTGGATTATTGTGAAATAAAAGGATAAATTTCACAACTTGAGTATGAAGTCACTTAGGTCAGCCCCTAAGTCAAGAAATACCAAAAAATAAGAGTTAGAAAAATAGGGTTAAAATTAAGAAGAAAAAGAAGAAGGTGAAGAAGTTGGAAAAACTACACTTACCTTGTGTAGTTGGGATTGTAGTCAAATTGGAGGTCTCTAAAAAAATTGATCACCCTTAGCCAAGGCTTCCAAGGTCAGCCCTTACAACCTCAAAAATGAAAATCTTGAAGTCAAAATTTGAATTTTAGGGAAGAAAGAAACATGTGCTACAAAAACCCAATTTCTTACTCTTTGTAGTCAAATTTCTTCACAAATTCTTGAGGTCTTGTCAAGATGATATCAAGTCTCTAATATCTTCAAGTTGTCTTCTAAGACACCTCAAGCCAAAAATTAAACTTAAATTAGAAGGTTAAATAGATGAGCTAGGTGATGTCAAAATGGATTGAAAGAAGAAATTTCTTACCTTGTTAGTGTAGGTTGGTTCGAATTTTGCAAGTAGAAGTGAATGATTTCTCGTCTTTTTGTTAAGTGTTTAAGAAGAAAATAAGAAGAAGATGGAGAAATGAAGAAGATAGGAGATGAGAGTATGTTGGGGGTTCTTGATAGAGATGTGTAGGAGAAGAATGAAATTTTTCTCATTTTGGTGTTGGCGATTGATGGAGTGAGGGAGGATGATTTTGTCCTTTTGTTTTTTTGTTTTTTTTGTAAAGTCTTATGAAGTGTTGTTGCATGGGGACAAAGGGATAGTCAAAGTATAGGTCTAAGAAATAAGATAGGGATGAATATATTGTGTTTGGTGGATGGTGTTTGAATGAGTTAAAAAATGAAAAAGTGGAGAAAGAAGCATAGAGTTGTTATAATTTATGTGGAAGAATATTGGATGAGAATTCAAGAATTGAGGCTTGCTTTGGAGCTTGTTGGCCGTCCACATCATCTCCAAGTTTTCCTATTTTCTTTTTTTTTTTTTTTTTTTTTGTCCTCAAATGGTGATAATGGTGCTAAAAATAAGTCCAAGAAAAAAAAATTACTTATTAATCCCACAATCACTTATCAATTCCATAATCACTTATGTGATGAGTCATCTAAGTTATAAGGTGTCTAATAATTCACAAGTGTTGTATTATCACTTAAAATCCAAGGTACCAAATAATATTTAAAATCAATAATACTAGTAAAAAAAATATCAATCAAGTAATTAATTAAGTTATACAATTATTTTGAAATATATAAATTTATTTATTTCAAAATTTTAAAATAAAAATAAATATATTATGCTAAAAGAGTTTTATTAGCTTGTCGCTCAAGAACAAGTTGAACCGGTTAAAAGCCCGCGTTAAAAAGTCGAAAGAAATCTATAATGGTTAAAGAAGTGAAAATAAGTGTCATTAACAAACACCATAAAATAAAAACGATTCCAAGTATAAATTAGTTTAAATCAAGTAATAAGTAAGTTGACAAAATCAAGTATGAGACACTTGTTATTTCAATATAAAAGTTGGATTTTTATATAAGTAAACCTCAAGTACTATTGTTTCGAAAATATAATGTTTACTAAATGATCTTTCAAGACAAAGGTATTGTATTTTTTAAAATACTAATTTAGTAGAAGACAATTTTCAAAGATCACTAAGATGAAATAGATAACAGATGCTAAATCCATTAACATAATACTAATCGCAAAAAAAATAGTAAATATGAAAATAAATTAACGGAATATTTAAAAAAAAAAATTGTATCGAGAAAATAAAATAATAATACCCGTGATAGTGTCGTTATGGTCGAAAAATCTGGGGCTTCACATTTTTTTGTAACGAAAAATAATGTGTTGTTAACTCAATATATGATAATTAATAATTATATTGTCAACCAATGCTATTAAATAAATTGTTGTAAAATCAATTATATAATCATTTACATAGATTAATCAATTGATGTTACATTTTAAAATAAACTTCCCATTAAGAATTTTTGAATTGTCAAACTTCCCAAAGGTATTCTATTATTTCTTTTGATTGATGAGCGATTCACATTAATCCATTGTGATCAAAATGAGAAAACTCGTGGGGTTTATACATCTATTGAAAAATGAATGTCAAAGAATGAATATTGATTGATATCAATTGTACTATTTTTATACCCTATTTCAGTTATATCATGTTTATGTTGGTAAGTTTTTTAGTGGATTACTATGATTTTGCTGTAAAATTAATGTTAATACTACTAACGTTTATGTCAATGACATAATAGTTCATTTTAAATTTATTCACGATTTTTTCTACCATATTATTTTTGAATAATATCTCAATTGACTTCTTTGATTAACAATATAAAGTATTCATTTTTTTCAACAAAGACAAGCACAATATAAAAATACATGTCTCACAAATTATATATAATTGTTTTATAGAGAGGTGTGTGAGAAAGAAAGAGATATATAAAATAATAATTTAGAGACATGCATAAATTGAGCGATAATTCCAACAAATTGAGTAAGACATTTAAGTTTATAGTTAAAATTATACAATTGATAGATAAATCATTGTTTATAATAACCTATAAGAATATTACTATTAAAATAAAGTAATAAATATAGTTCATGTTAATAGATATTATAAAACTATAATATTAAAATAAAAATATAAGTGCAACGCACGGTGAATTACTAGTAATAAAATAATAATATACGTGCAACGCACGTGCGTGATTACTAGTTTGTTTCAATGGAGAAAATTATATTTGGCTTATTATTTTATTTGTTTCGATAGAGAAACATATCTTTCACGCCAATTATATTTAGTATAAATATAAGAGGATTTAGCATAAATAAGCAAAGTTATATAAGGTATTTTATATGTATGGTATTCCTATTTTATATGTATAAAAATTATGAAGATTTTATAAATTGTATTCCTACTTTATACCAAAAGTGAGTTTGTACTACCAATTCTATCTATATATATTATTCATAATTTAAAAATTACATAGTCTTTGACTATAATTAATTAATTAATTAATATTATAAATAGTATTATTATTATTACTATGATTATGCGATTCTATACATCATCTCTATTCTCATATATTATTCTTTGTTTCAATGGTGGACGTTACTTTTTGTATACTATAATATTAATCAAGTTTTAAATACTAATTGACTATTCAAACTTTCCTAAATAGTTCAATAATAGTTAAAATAGACGAATTCTATTTTGAATATTTATAGGAATATTTTATGAATCTTTTACCATTGAAGTATCTTATACCATTGAATTAACAATTGATTTTGTGTCGGATATTTTTTGGCACTTATTATTAATGATAAATCCTCTTATATTTATAACGCAAAATTGCTTTAGAGAGACACTTCGATATTGTTGATGCTAAATTCAAGCATAACCACCAAATATGACCTCATCTTCACTTTCCCCTATTACCGCCTTCATCAAATATCCCGCCAACATCGACAATATTGAACTTGAATTCTCGCACTAAATAAGAGTTTTTATATAAACTATATTGTAGATATGTACGGATAAGTTATTTGGTGAGTTTAATAAAAAAATATTTGTTTATTTTTTTTATTATTCTTGATAGTTTTATTGTATCCTTTTTGAAGTTGTATTTTGAATTATGATTTGTTTATTTTTTATTATTCATGATACTAACTCTTTGATTATATGAAACTAATTGCAAATTAAGCACGTTGCTCACTTCCTGCAATTTCTACTTTTTGTGTCGAATAATCTATAGAATTACTTGGTGAGATGCCCATGAGGATTGATGACAAACAAAATTATTTCAGATCGAAAAATAGTTAGACAAATACTTAGTGATAAAAATGATGCTTACCTTGTGAGATGCCAATGAGGATAATAATTTATATTAAATATCGGTTCGGTGATTAGTTTTATAATTTTGATTTTTCCTAATATTTTTGTAAGGAATTTATTGAATAATTTATTATCTTGTTCCATTAGAAATTCATTACAAAGCTTAACTAAATATATTGTCATGTCATTATCTATTCAAATTGTAATTACATCAAATTTTTTGTGTCAGCGTCTTCCATCCAAATTCGCACGTCATTTTAATGGTTTTACACCATAAAATTGTGATTTTCATAATGTGAAAGGACACACTTGGGTTGGGTCAAATGATCGACCGCTTATAGCGTTTCTTTTTCACGGATGGACGGAACAAATTGGCCAATGATAACACAATTCCGGATGTTGAAGTGTTGGTATTCTCTTATCGTGTCAACCAAGTTTTGATATGTCAATATTTTCTAATAATGATGCATGTGAGAGAATCGATGTGTACCCAACTATAAATATTTTTTTATTTACTTTATATGAATATTTTATTATTAAAATAAAATAATAAATATCAGCTCTTGTTAATAGATAGTTTCAAAGATAAACCAATAAAATAAAATAATAACACACGGAATATTAATAATCAAATAATAATGCACGCAACGACGCGGGATTATTTAGTTAATAATATAGGAGAGAATATAAAACGATATATCTCAATCCCTAAATTGGATCTTTCCATATTAGATGCAATTCCATATTAAATGCAATCTCAAGATGCACGGTCCGCATGCTAATCAATTAGGATGCCCAATATCTTTTCTAGAATAAAAGATATGGATGTAATTTCCAATAGGATGTTTAGCACAACAAAGTTTGTTTGGGCCTAAGATAACATTTTAAAAAGTTGTTATCAATTAATCTTTAATTAAAAAAGAACTATTTTTTGTTTTTTTTTTTTTGAGAATGAAAGATGGATTATAAACACCAATCAATGTTTACATCCGAAACCGAACACTATCTAAACTACTAGGAAGTTCCTCAATCCTAACACTGTATCGGGGTTGTCGCACAAAGTGAGCAAACTCATGAGCTAACTTATTTGCACTTCTATGAATAAAAGAAATTCTATTCACGTCACCGTCGGGCAAAGGCGCATATCTTCAATGACCACATCACTTCCAATCTCCATTATCCTTGTTCAGATACCATCAATTAGGCATTTGAATCACTTTCAACCTGGAAATTTGAGAAGCCCGCTAACATAGATTGTTGAATTGCAAAGAGCATGGCTAACCCTCCAAATATGTACTCGCTACCATCAACATGCACTTCTTCGCCTCCCGCTTAGTAAAGACGTCGCCTTCACTATCTCGTAGTACAATTCCATAGCCCACCATTCCATCTCTAAATTTGGCCATGTCCGAGTTCAATTTTAGTTCATCCCTCGCCGAACGCATCCATCGAGAAACATTTTGTACCTTGGTAACACATTGCTTTTTCCCGCCGCATTCTTGGAACTCTAGGTATAAATGTTGGGCACCTTTAATAGTACTCTCCGGATCAAAATTTCCCCCCTTCATACAAACCCGATTTTGCACCATCCAAATTCTCCACGATACAAATGCTATTAGCTCCACTCCCTCCGGAAATTCTTTCATTTTCGACCAAAAGAAGTTTTTAAAAGATCCGTAATTAGTTGAGCATAGATCCGGCCTTAACGAGTTGAAATACCACACTCCGTATTAAATCACATTCTAATAGCAAATGTGTCAATGTCTTTAGCCTCTCCCCACAAAAGATACAAATGTCATCCGATATGCTCATTCGTTCGTAAATTTATTTTCGTTGGGGAGTGAATCCGCAAGCTCGCCAAAGAAAATGTTTGATTTTTTTTGTGGTACTCATAAGTTCCATAGTTGTTTCCATGCAATATTCTCGAGAACTCGTGACAAGAAAGTCGATTGCTTACTCATTTCCCGCCGTAATACATGATATGCCGATTTCACCGTGTAGTGACCCGATCTTGAGTACGTCCAAATAATCCGATCCGGGAGACGTGGACTAATATGCATTTTTAATATACGTCAAGATCTTCCTTCCCACAAATTCGATAAACCTCATCAACTCTCCAATCCTTCCTATCAACGCCGATGAGATTTGCCACTTTGAGTCCGACGGGATATTTGATGTTTGATCATACAGCCTTTTCTTGTTTGCACCAATCCATTTATCACCGGATTTGTATGCATTGTCCATTGCCTACCTCCATTTGAAATTGATGGGTGGATGCCTCGATTCATTATACGAAAGCAATCGCTTGATGAGAAGTTCACTCGAGCCAACTTTCAAACATAATGGGAAGATGCCCTGACAAATTTGATGAGGATGATTGATTATTAACCAACCCTTCGATATTAGAAACTTCAATAGAGATATGTCCTAATTCAACAAAGATGAGAATGACTCTACTCTTTAGCTCCATGACATGATGAACTACAAGAGTGGGGGACTAATTGATACAACCTAGATTTGTCATATTAATTTGGATCAATATTGTTTGGGCTTCAATATTAAAAATGGGCCCAAATACGAAGATGGAATCTATTAGGGCATACTTGGTAGAATCCTAAAATAAAAATATAAAGGAGTATTCTATTCTCATCTCTTTCACATTACTTTACATGGATTATTTTCCGTGATAGAGTTCGACTTGAGCATCGAGAGAGGGTACGACTGGAGCAACTCTCCGGCCCCCTTTGTGCAGGTCAACGATGGAGTTCACGGAGCATGAATCCGGGAGAAGCGGAGTAATTTTGGGATCGATCAATTGGCGTAGTCGTGGGAAAATCGAGTTAAGGTGTGAGTAAAGTTATTGAATTTTGGTGGCAAGAGACATCAATTTGTATTATGATACATACATCGCTTCATGTGGCCATCGATCGAGGATGAAGGAACAGGGGTTACGTTCAAAAGACTATATCCGCATTTAAGTACACTCCAAATCGATGAGGAAAATGGAAGAGTCGAATGAAATACTGGCAAAAGAAAGCACCGTAACCAATGGGACTTATCAAACCCGGTGACACATTTAAAGAAAAATATTGTAAGTGAAGAAAGAGTTGTGGAATTACCACAAAGATTTGAAACAAAAGTTGGTATATGAGATTCTAGATAGGTTGAGAAGTCGTAAGTCCAAGCGGCTACGATAATCTGAGGGGGTGAATAGATTATCTCCATCTTTTCGATTTCACCTCTTTTTCGAACCGAATGCTCAAAGACAATAATAATGGTGCGGAATGTAAACAATTGATTTATAGTAGTTCAACCCACATACAGGCCTAATCTACTACCACCCCAAAGATATCAGGGATGGGATTTCAAAAAAAAAGAATTTTATTAATTACCAAAATTAATACAAATTCAACTTACAAACACCTTGAAGAGCACCACACTCTTCTACAACACCACCTTTGGAGATTACCACAATCTCCCTTGAAGATTACCACAATCTTCCTTCAACGGCACCTTGTGAAAATTACCACGATCTTCAACCTTGAAGAATACCAAATTCTTCAACACCTCAATAAGAAGATCACCACAATCTTCTTGCACCTATCACCTAGATCATCGCGTGTTCTTACCACAAGAACACTCACAAGGATATCTTGTGTTTGAATGATAACCAAAAATCAAGATTACAACTCAATAATGAATATTACTGATTTGAGTGCAAAGTGTAATCAAGAATAGCCTAGACCTCAAAGATGAAAGTGATAAGCTAGACAAATTTACAACAAGAATAATAACAATGAAGAACAAATATTTGCTTGAAGTGTATCTTGTTGTGTTGTATCTCAATTGTTGTATTGGTTGCTCCAAAACTTCCTCTATTTATAGGAGATGATTGATCAAGCATAGGCTCTTGGGGATTGAAAATCTAGTTAAAAATACAATTAAAATCAAGAATATAGTCTGTTAGAAATCAATCCCACATTTTAAGGAAATTTGTCTCGATGTCAAACGGTCATATTTTGTTGTCAGCACGGGCGCCTCGGTCGCACGAGAAATAGAAGTATGAAACGCAAGCACATCAATTTTTACATAGGGCTTACCTGGCCGACGTGTACCCTGACCGATGCGTCCCTATCATCAACCGGTCCCCTTAATGGTTTTAGAGAAAATCAAGTTCTCGCTTTCAAAAGACCAAACTTGTACCAGTGCAGAATCGGGTCGACTCGGCGGCGGCCGACCGACTTGGCCGACGCGCCAGATGCGACGGCCGACCGCTTGATTTTTCTTCCGTCTCATTTTTTGTTTCAAAATCATCTTCTTAATGGCACGGTTGCCTCCCATGGGGCGATTTGGCCGATCAAGAGACATAAATGTTGTCCAATTTTTTATTGAAAATAAAACCAAGAAATACTCCGAAAATTTAGTAAAACATTTTAAACCAATCGAAAAGTATTAAGACAACATTCAAACCTTGTTTTGAAGTAAAAACATATAAACATAAAATCATTAGAAGTGTTGTCCAATTTTATCTAAAGTAAAACTTGAAGAAATACTCCGAAAATTTTAAACCATTTTAAATCATTTAGGAGTATTTGGACAACAATTAAAAACATTGTTTTAGTGTAAAAAAATAAAATCATCAAAATTAAGATAAAAACATGTATCAAACAGAAGCTTGGATGTCACGCAATGCAACAGAGAGCAACGAGGTGGGTACACCTGATTTTGTCCGCACAGGCATCCCAAATCTTCCATGGCATCTATCTAAGTGGTTCTTTCCACAATCTTCTCCTTTTCAATTTCTCGTGACCGAGACTACCTTTACAAATTCCCCCGATTGAATTTTGACTTTGGCTTTTGATATCTTCAACTTGTGAGAGCACCAAAATTGCGCCCGATGTAGTCGGCTTATCCCCGATGGGTTGTTGGTCCAGCCCTCCATTTGCACGGCATTTTAACACTAATTTTGGTCCTATGCTCGACCTTGTTGGAGTGGGTTTATTCTTGACTCACGACATTCCGAATACGTCTGGGCTAACCCGACAAGATTTTTGAGAACATTTTAAATGATGCCTCGAAGGTGTTCGATAAACCGTTTAACATAGAAAATGATGATTAAAGCATGTTTTTAAATTTGAGGAATGCATACTAAAAGTTCTTGATTAACTATGTCACGTTGAACACATATACCTCATTATGATCGGATTTGCTTTCCATCTTGCTTGAGTTTGTAATATGAATCCATTTAACAATGTGATAGATGTATCTTTCTTACTTAAGTAAACATATATGGAAGATGGTGATGACCAGGTGAGTGTCTAGCTATTGGGAGGTAATTAGTCTTGCAAGCTTGAATCATAAAACATAAGTTTTAATGTTGGGTTCAACATTGAGAATATGAAATATTAATGATTCTACACTTAGGCTATGTAGATGAAGGTAATCCAAAAGTTATTATTATTATTATTTGAAATTTACAGGCATGCTTATGGATTTACTATTCAATTGAGGCAAAATTACTTTGTGGCTTATTAAGATTGCACGACGCACGTACACGTGATCGGATGAGGTATTTTGAAATAATATTTCGATAATATCTTATTTTGTTGACTGATTTATTTGACATCTTGGTAGATTGAACCTTGATACATGTAACTCCTTATGATGTTTGTATGATGTACTTCTTAATGGCCCATTGACTCCCAAAGTTTAGATTGTATCTTAGTAGATTGTAATGATCATGAGATTTTGTACATATAGCACATCAGAGTTTTTTTGTGCGTGATTACCCCAAAAAATTGCTAGTACTCAAAGTTGTTTATGTATGTCTCTAAGAGTTTGAGGAATGTGTAATGCTTCTAGCATGCTTCTTGGTTTAAAAAGTAATTTTGCTCGTTCGTTGATATTTGTGCTTCTACTTAAGCTCAATTTATTTTTCTTGAGAATATAATCGGACTCCTAAAGGGCGTGGAATTGCACAAAAATGATTTGGGAAAGTTTAAGACTTACCAGGAAGTTAAAATTTAAAATAATCCATTCAAGCCATGGAATACGAAGAGGATGGCATCCTGAGTGAGACAAGTTTTATCTCTATCTATGATTTAAAAATATAAAGATATTGGATTTTCGAACGAATTATGGCCCTTTTTCGTAGATAAAGGCAATGACATCATGATAGGATCATTTGGTCGATATGTTTGATGCCCATAAATAAAAAATGAAGCTTGAAATTTCAATTTGAATATAAAATGGTGAGTTGCTCATTCAAAGTTGTCTGGCGTATTTGTTGTGATTGATTATTTTGATGTTAATCCTTTTTCCTCGTATTGTTATGACAAAAATTTAGGTAAAGGGGGAAAATAGGAAAATGGCTATGCACTTTGACTTGCTCATATTTACTTAATTCTTTTTCATCCGAGGTCTTAAAGAGGGAGGAAATATGAGGTGTTTCTATGCACACTTATCATTGAGTCACATTTCCTTGCATGACAAAAGCAGAGCATTATTTAATGATTCTTATATGTTACCAGGTCCTTGTAAATTGTTTGAGTTGCTATACAATAACTATATTATCGATTTGCTTGAATTTGGAGAAGTTGTTCAACAAGCTCACTCCCGATTATTCCCTAATGTAATATGATGTGATCGAGAATAAAAGTACTGACAAAGCAAAAGTATGAATTATCACTTCAATGGTATAATTCAATCCTCCTAGAAATAAGTAGTCACCGGAATCGCAGGATAAGATATGCCCTGTTTTCTCATTCATCGACATGCATGTAATGTTGTATTGTCTATACTCTATTCAAGAAATCATTTTTGGGACTTTTGTCTGGCGTGAATTATAAATTGAGCATTGCAAATGTAATGACGGACGGGCTTCATACCTTAGAGCATAATTCGCCATGTTGGCCGGGTGGTCACACGGTCCCATTTGAGTACAAATGGAGAGGTGACTAATTAGTTGCAATCTCATATTACATGGTTGTTCTCTTGTGGATGCTAGCCTTGTTCAAAATATACTTTTTCGTATAACCTTGTAATGGGAGGAGATTGAACCACGCCTTGGTATTCGGGATTGTCCGATTTATTTTGCAGCCTTATTGGATCCTTTCAGAGATATTCAACCATTGCCTTCGCTTGAAGTTTTGAATCATGATGACCAAATATTATTTATGAGCATATTGAGATGAAGTGGATTTCTTGATGAGCGGCCGACGAGTTAGATTTCTTGACACATTTATGATTGAAACAAATGTCACTTATTAATTTGATAATGATTTGGATTTCTTGAGTCTATTCGAGAAGACACTATTTATGAGCTACATGGATATGAATGGGATTTCTTTACAAATTTATGAACATTTATCGATATTTATAATCCTATTGATTTCTTTGAAGACCTTGTTGATTATGCAGGATGTCATTTTTTAACACCATATGATTTCTCGGGTTATTAGCTCGATTATGACACGGATTTCTCGAATCTAATAAAAGACAAGTTTGTTGGATTTCTCGACTTCTTTTACACGGGTATACCATATATCACATGTGCCTATAGATTTCTTGAAGAACTCTGCCTGGTTTGAACGGGCTCAAGACGGGCCGCTGCATTTAGCCATTTCCGGCTTGAACAACTTAGTCAGAAATGGGCCGATGAACTTATTTTTGGGCGATGGAACTTTCCCGAACTCGTCCTGGCTCAACGGCTTGAACGGCCGGCCGACGAAGCTATTTCATGGTTTGAACACCTTACTTAGCCTGGGCCGTATGAACATTGATGGGGATGCCCCTTGATTCATTATATACGGGCCGCCTGGCGAGAAGTGTCTACCGGCCAACATTTAAAATTGACGTGGCTGATGCCCTGATTCATTATACGAGCAAATCGCCCTGATGAGAAGTGCTCACCGAGCCAACTTTTTCAAAAACATAATGGCGATGCCCCGACAAATTTGATGATGATGATTGATTATTAACCAACCCTTCGATATTAGAAACTTCAATAGAGATATGTCCTAATTCAACAAAGATGAGAATGACTCCCACTCTTTACAGCTACTTACATGATGAACTACAAAGAGTGGGGACTAATTGATACAACCTATATTTGTCATATTAATTTGGATCAATATTATTTGGGCTTCAATATTAAAAAATGGGCCCAAATACTTAAGATGGACTCTTATTAGGGCTCTACTTGGTAGAATCCTAAAATAAAAATATAAAGTGGAGTATTCTATTCTCATCTCTTTCACATTACTTCTTTACATGGATTATTTTCTTGTGATAGAGTTCTGACTTGGAGTGTTCGGAGAGGATATGTTGAAACCCTCCGCCTCTTTTGTGCAAAGTCAAGGATGGAGTTCACGAGCATGAACTGGAGGAGCGAGTAATTTGGGATCGATCAATAATATATATTAGAAATTAATATTTGTAATAGAAAAGTTTTGTCAATAAAAGTTAATGTAAAATAATCGCTCTTCTAAAACGCCTAATATATCTCTCTCTCTCGCTTCTCAAGTTCTCTATCAAACCGCAGCCTCGCTGGGGCCGCGCCGCTCTCCTCCACGTCCACCACCTTTCACCGCATCCGCCTCCACCAATTTTTTTTTTTTTTTCTCGTTGACTATGAAGTAGTTATTAGATTTTCCGAGGAGTATAGATCTCGGTCCAAATAAAAGAGTCTCTGATATTCATCTCAAGTACCTATGATAACTTGTCGGAGTTCACTCACCAAGTACGATGATAACTCACTTGTCGATAATCGTGCTCGACGCGAAATGGAAGCCCAACCGCTGTGTGTCCACCTTTCCCACCGTCTCGTCCCTCCGATCGTCGGGACGACTGGCCAATCCCGGGGCAGACGTGTCGGGTGTTTGTACTCCATCTCCAAGCGATTCATCCGCCTTCTAGATAATGAAAGTTGTCTATGTAAGATTCCGTGTCCCCGTGATGTTATAAAGTTGGTGGGTTTAGATTTAAGCAAGATTTGATTTATTTTTGGGAACAAGGCTGCAATCTTGTTTTTAAGAGAAGTGTTTGTGTTTTTATGCTTACACAATCTACTCATTCCAGTTTATTCTGCTTTTACAAATTTTTAGTTCTTGAATTTGACCCTTTTTTAGACTTCAACGTTAGAGATTTTGCAGCTGAAGTTGTTTAGAGGTCCACAAAGACTTGTGAAAGGGTGGAAGGTTCTACTACATTGGTTGTCCGTCTCACTAGGTTTTAGTTTTTTAGATCTAGCATTGTGATATCTTCTAGTGCTAATGTGAGTACTAATCCAAGTTTCCAGTTGTATAATAGCATTTTCTATCCATGATCCATTCATACATAAATGTGTGCTTTGTTTTGGCTGCTTCCAGCTTTTCTAACTGCTTGTATTTAGTTTAACATATAAATTGCAAAAGAGGATATATGGTTACATCTTGATGATGCATTGAGAATTTAAGGGGAGAGGAATTGGCATGAACTAAAAAAATTCAAGAATACAGCGCATCATCTGTTTTGGTAACAACCTCAATGATAGGATATTCATGCTTTTGTTTTTGGCAACAACACTCACTTCTATTGGAGCAACATGCAATCGAAACTGAAGTATTT